>WBMZ01008948.1:0-130315 GCA_013400975.1 Atrichornis clamosus
CCGGGGCTGCGCGGGGCCGGGGCCAGCGCGCCCGGGACCGGCGGCTACGGCGGCAGAAACTTAGAGCTTCAAGGCCATTAGTGACAGTAAGTTTCTGTACCTGGCTCCTTTTTAATCTTGGGTTTGAAGGTTGTTGTTGTTGTGAATCTACTAGCGCGAGCGGGGTGTGATTTTTTAAAAAATTTGCACAATTCTTAGGACACGTGTGTTTTAGTGTCTGTGTTTAGTGCTGTGGTTATGATGTCGAGCAGCAACAATTTTAAATTGTTTGGGTTCCTGGGATCTAATTGGCTATTAAGTTTTTTTGTTTTGGTAAACATTGATATAAACTTACGGGGTGGCATTAATTTAATGCAAAATTTAATGTTGCCATATTCTGAACTTCAGTGCGGGGGACTGTGAGGGGCATTGGTTTTATCGTTTCATTGGTTTTATAATTTCAATTTCAGCTTTGAACCTCAGTGGATTTCATACAATCTTCTTTCATGAGGTTTAAAAAAAACTAAACTTAATTTTTGATCAATAAATCTGGAATCTGTCTTGACATTATGGCTAGATTTTGTTTGTTTAGCTGTGCAGTGCTTTATCTTTAAGTATTTTGGATTTGTTCTCCAACAGACTCAAATTGCAAAGACATTTGCCTAAACCCATTCGTGAAACACCAGACTGTTTGCCCACCGAGCCAGAAGACCTCAGTGGCTATATAGGACACAGGATCCCAGATTTTCTTTCTCATTTCACAGGAGAGAAAATAGCATATGGCTGCAGTGGAAATAGAGATTTTGTAGAAGATAGCTTGTTGAGCATTGCTTTGCAAAATTTCAGAACATTTTCCTGGCAGGATGCATAAACAAAGCTAACCTTGGAGGAGCCCTCAGGTGCTCAGAGCTTCCCTAAAATGTGCATGGTTTTAGAAACCAAAGCTTTCTCAGTGCTCTCTCCTTGCTTTCCTGCAAGGCCAAATATCAGAGACAATCTCCACCCAGAACCTTCTACTCTAAGAGGTGGTTTTGGGGGAGAATGTGAGGATTTCAGCATCACTGAAGCAATGAGTGACGTACCCTCAAC
This sequence comes from Atrichornis clamosus, assembly GCA_013400975.1. Taxonomy (NCBI): domain Eukaryota; kingdom Metazoa; phylum Chordata; class Aves; order Passeriformes; family Menuridae; genus Atrichornis; species Atrichornis clamosus. The sequence goes on from WBMZ01008948.1 coordinate 1,069, forward strand.
ACAAACATCCCAAAGCCACCTGGGATCAGAACTAGGGAGCACTGGAACTGGTGACAGGACGATTTAGAATAGCCAAAGGGTCAGTGTGATCAAAAAATACATAAGCATGACTTTAACCTGGTTGGTCATGGGATGCTGCCCTGAAACACAGAGCTACAGCTCCATTTAGGCTACTGGAACATTTCCTCTTCTCATCATGGAGAGTTGTTCTTCAGCACAAACCCCTCCAGAGTGACATTAAATTGAGAGGAAGGCGTTTGTGGTCAAGGTGTTTTGTGTGACTTGTTAAATATGTTGGGATTTGGAACAATTCCCCTGGCCAGGCTCTTTGTCAAAAGCTCAGTGCCTCATCTCCTCATGCAGTTTTAGCCTCAGCCAAACCATAACTGTACTATCTTATGAACCCCACAAGAAAAACTGGTTTTGATAATCCCTTATTTTTACCTCTAGTCAGGCTTTGATATTTTTCTGCTCTGATAATGGGATTAGTACTGATTAACACTGCAATCACTCTCGCTTGCTGATGCAAACACACTGAGACAGCCACCTCGGAACTTAGCAGTCAGGATGGCAAATAAGACTGAGAGCTGACACGGGGCATTAAATGTGGCCAAAAATGAAGGAAAACACAAAAATCTAATGCCTTTTGCATATGGCAGGAGTCACAGTCTGATCAAATAACCACGGACACAGTAAATACGGACAGAGAGCGACAGATGGAATTTTGCTTAGAATAACTTCAGGGCAAAGTAGTACTTGCAAAGCCAAGAACAAACACAAAAATCCTACTTAAAATGCCTGTATTTTCCCTCAGATAGGCACTATCACTGTACAGAGGCCTTGTCTATTTTCTTAAAAACAAATTGAACCCAATTCTGTACTGACATGCAGTGTGATGTGAAGGCTATTCAGTAAATTCCCTGGAGCACTCCTCCTGCCAATGTGTGTTTATTCCAGACTGTTCCCTGGTCTTTGGGATGGCATCCCATCTCAGAAATGTCTCCCTTGAGCTCCAGCCTTCACATGTATTTCAGGAAAATGGTGACTCTTGACTAGAATTGCATCTAAGCATGTTCTGGCAGGATAATTAGCAGCTGTGGTATAAAGCAAGGTGGTATTTATCAAATCTGAAGATTAGTTTTGCTTAATATGTGACTAATTTACTTGAAACTTTTAAGGCTGTTGGTTAGACTGGGTTTATTTTTATAAAATTAAATTTCCATTAATTTAATTTTTTCTGATTAATTCCAACAATTCAATGATGTTAGATATGAATATTCTTTGTAAGAAATATCTTTAACTTACGTAAGTATAATATGTCCCATATATGTACATGCATTATATGAGGCCAAGAATATTTCAAATTTAGAGCAGAAACATGAAGTGATTAAAATATCTTTACAAAATTAACCATGCCAAAAAAAAAATAGAGCTTCATTGATAAGATCCATTCTACCCTGCAGAATGGATGTGTGCAGGACTGCAGAACACACATCACAGGATGTGTGGTGATCCCCCAGCTCAGACTGCAGATCACTTCAGTACATGGAAATAGCTCTCACTGCTACTCTGTATTGCTTTAAACTCTCTTCTGTGCCAGTGAGATACATTGATAGCTAAACACCCGCTTTGTATAGGGGAAAAAGGTTTTTGGGGAAAAGTTTTAAATTAAAATACTCTCTAATCCTTAGGGATACCACTTTCCAGGGCGAAAAGGCTCTTTGTAACCTTCATATTTTCATCTTGTTTTTTTATGTGAAACAGGTATAAAGATCACACACTGATCATGAAAATGGTTTCTTGGCATCTTCAGATTATTCTCAGAATACTGAGTAAGGCTGGGAGATGTGGAAGCCACACCTCACCCTGCCAAACTCCCCCTCCTGGCAAAGCAAACGGTGTCTCTTCCCTAAGACAGAAAAGTTGGTGATAGAAAAGTGGGGGGTGTCTTGTAAACTGGTTTGGTGTTATCACACACTTATCACCCAAGACTTGTGTCACACTTTTATTTAAGGCACCCAATAAATTCTATCAAGCCCTTTCCTGTTGCAATTCCATTGAGGAATGGGAAATGTTACAGCAGTGACAAGGGAAGGGCCAGGAAAAATCTCTCCCTACTTGGAAAGCCCTTCCAGTAAGGGAGTAAAAGACTGTTGGTATCCTCCGTGCAAAATGCACAGGGAAGAAGGAGGAAATAACCCAGTGACCCTGCATGGGAGGAGAGAGGAGCCAGGGCATTGCACCATCCCTGCACAGATTGACTCAATGGATTAAGGGATTCTCTAATTCCATGGACTCAGAGTCCTTTTAAGGGGATTACAATGCTGAGAAAGCTCCACAGTCTTTTCCATAACAACATGGAATAAAGGAAATTTTAAAAAATACATTATGAAATTGTTAAAAAAAAACCCCAGGCTTTTTTTGGACAGTAGAAAGAAATATTTAAAAAGTTACAAGTTAAAAGTTCACTGATTTTAATGCAAATAGAAACAGAATTGTTTTAATTCTGGAACCACTTTATGTTTTTGTTTTGGTTGGGTTTTTAAGTAGTCTTTATTGGTCTGTGACTGTTTTGAGACAAGCCTAATTTACAATAATAGGAACCATTTTACCATCCCGCACTTGTGCAGGTTGCAGTATTATATGGGTATGTCAGCTGTGTATTACTGGGGCAAACAATAAAATTACGATTTTCAAACCTGTTCAGTGTGTAAATATTATTTCCACCTTACAGGTTAGGAATGTGGGAATAAAGTTTTATTTCCACTGTAAACTCAATGTGAGAGGATTGGGTCCCCTAGCAACTCAAAGTGGCTGGAATTCAGGTTAAATAACCTAAAATCTGTCCAGAAAAGTGGGAGAGATACAGAATGGGAAACACAACCAGTCCAATTCTCTCTGCTCTGCTTTAGTGGCCAAATCATTCTTCCCATGGACTAATGGCCATGAGGGGACATCATACCTTTCCCATCTTTCTGTAAACTCATAAAACTTAGCTGTAGATGCATTAAAATTTGTCTGGCTTCTAATATTTTTATATAAATTAAGAATTTTAAAATCTGGAAGAAATAAATTCAATTCTTCCTTGACTATAGCTCAAGAATGTGCAATAAAAATGATACATTTCTCTTTTGAGAAAAATAAAGCACTAAATATTTTTGACATATTCACATTTTGGAACACTTGGCTGCCACATTCTGTTTTTTATTCTGTGGAAAGAACTGTCAATCCACAAGGAATAACTGCATCTTTCAAATCAAGGGACCCTGAGCACACCCTTTTCACAGTTGTGAGTTGAGCTGTTGTGGCACGGCAGAACAACCCTCAGGAAATGATTCCTGATGGAGAAATCCTGCCTTTCTGTCCATTTCCAGTTTAGGACTCAGAATCAGTCAGGGTATCAACATTCGTGAGACCTCAGGAGCTTCTGAATCATCACTCAGAGAGAAATTTAAAGTCCCTTTCCACAGCCACCACTGGGATGTCTGGGGGACAGCCATGTTTTCCTAAATAGTTCTGTCATGTATCCGTGCAGCCAAAGTGCTGTTCCATCACATTTCCCTTCACTGACTAAACAGTTAAAAATTTGGTTTTGCAATGTTCATTGGACAATTATCTGCCTTACTGCATAAATATGCAACCAGGCCATTTTCTCATGTTTATTAGAATTATTTCTGATTAAATGTAGAAAGGACCTCTCTAAAAATCCACTTTCCTACAGAAAGTCACAGGTCCACACACTCTTGGTTCTTCCTCTCTGTTATCCTTTTCATCCACAAAAAGATTTGAGGCAACCTAACTCAGTCCTGTTTTAGAGAAGCAATTTAATACAGTACAATCCCTGGGGTGCACTATCTTCCTAAGTGAAAGAGATTTCTTTGTTTTGCTATGGATCATCTCTCCCATATTAAAAATAAAATTAGCCCCACGTGCAAGCTATTCCCTGAGAAAAGGCAGGAAAGTCATGGATCATCTCACTGAAGTTACTCCACCAAATAACAAAGCAAATAACAGGCAGGTCATTTCTCAAGTCAGTTGCACTGCACAAGACCAAACAGAAACTCTCCATAATTCTCAGCTATTTCAAGTTAAAATTAAGTTTAGTTGGGTTTAACAAACTCATTGATAAACCCTGCAGTCTGTGAGTGATTTCTACTTTTTATCATGGAAAAAAGTTATTTTCAGTAATAAGCATGCCAGTTGTAGGCATGCCCTGTGAAATGTGTTTGTGATTACAAATGCTTGTTTGTTGAATAAAACCCATGATATGAATTTAATACATGGCAATGTTTGAAAGAGAGGGATGAGTAGTTCTGATGGAATGAAAAAATTAATCAGAAATCACATTTAGGGGTACAGATACCCACTGAACTCACATATTAACAATATGGTAGTTCTCATTTTAATGAAATAAAACCAAAACAACAAAAAAGGATGATGAGGTATCCTCAAATCTGAGATGTAAGGGTGGTGAAGACTAGGGGCTTGATCTAAAATCCACTGGAGCCAATCAAGCACCAATATTCAACTTCAGCCTGATTTTGGATCAAGGTCCTAAGTCTTTTTAATGAAGCAAATGGACATATGAGTATGACAGCCTAAACAGAGAAGAAAAGAATTGAAAGAGCTCACTCTCTACATATTTGTAAGCACATACATATACCCACAAAACACAGGCTATAATTTCAGTTTACAACAATTTTATTTATTGCAGCATATCTAAAATCTCTTCTTTAGTTAAAAAAAGGAAAAAGGTAAGTAGTGTCTACTACCAAAGATATACAGAATATTGAAATTATGACTATACTGTACATCATCACTGCAATTAAAAGAACAAATCAGAGTATGTAACACAGCCTATGAACTAAAAACCAAATGATTAAAAAATATATAGTTGCTACTATCCCTAGAAGTACTTTCTGAATAGTGGACATGGTGTTCAGATACAAGTTCTTGTCAATGACAGGAATCTTGTTTAACACTGAGAGATTCCATGGCTGTGCCAGGTGTGAGGCAAACCATCAAATAAAAACATGCCAAACTTCCCCTGGCTTTCTCTGGCTAAAAAATCACACCACCACTGCTTTCCAGTCTTTAGCTGTATGAATCAGTTAATAAAACTTAAGACATATCAGTGGCTTTGTGGGTTATCAGTATTCTTGTCCACTAAGGCTTCTTTGGTTCTATGATCAGGAGCACTTCACAACAACCTCTTTTGCAAGAATTAGGAACTACATCTGAGTAACAAAACAATGAAAGAGCATCAAGGACACACTGAATTACACAGCTCTAGACAGAATTTAGTAGGGCTTCACTCAATTTCATTCATCCAGGTGGTAACACAGGTACACTTGAGCACAGAATACACAGAAAGCGCTGGTTACACAGAGACCAGTTTCTGTCCTTTCCTTTCTAAGCCTACTCTATGAGGGGGAAGAAGCGAAGGGGATGAAAAAAAGGAAAAGGAAACTAAATGAGTTAATCCTAGCACAAGTTAATTATTTTTATTAAAAACTTACAATTTTTCCTCTGTCTTCACTGTCCTTTAAAAGTACATATAGCAACCTACAACGGCTTAAATGCTTTCAAACAGTGGCCGCTTAGTAGAACAAGGGTGAAAAAACAAACAGAAATTAAACGCGGAGCTGCGCTGGGGGAGCTATTTGGAAGTGTGAGATTCCAGCACTACTATTTCTGGAGGCCCACTGTGAGCTGGGCTTTGTGGGCTTCGTTGAGGCACCTTTGCATGCAGAGAGCCAGGGAGGAGAGGCAGCGCTTACCTGCTTCGGACAGGTCCCGGAGGGAGCTGCTCAGCGCGCTCCGCTTCAGCCCCTCGCCGCCGGCGTAGCTGTCGTCCAGGCAGGCCCTGGGCAGTGTCCCATTCCCAGAGTCCTTCTTCAGGCTGGAGCACTGGGACATGCTGGGACGCACCACCCCCTTCTGCTTCTCGAGCTCCGCTGGAACAAACAGAGAGGTTGCAGTTTGTGTTTATCCAAACACAGAGAGGTTGCAGTTTGTGTTTATCCACAACGGACGGTGGGAACGCGCCCGTGTCTGTAGGGATCAGGGGGACAAATGCCAGAGAGGAGCTTCACCCCTCTGCCAACAGCTTAGTGTAGCACAGGGCCTCTTTTGGGAAAATCAGGAGATTAAATTTCGTGTTTAGACACTCTTGGAACTACCAGCAGAATATATCAATTTGTACCATGGCTTCCGCGGGGATAGAAAACAGGAATAGCAATGTGGAAATGAAGAAAAAGTCAATGAAACTTATTTGAAGGGCCATCATTGAGATCTTCAGAGTGATGTAAATTATCCCTCAAGTTCTTACTGCAATTTATAGCACAAATCACAGATCCATCTCTCCCCTGTCTATTGTTATTTGCAGTTTGTCCTGGCTAAACCTCCACTGCAGCTACACTGCAGTAAATAGGAGTCAATGAAGTCAGCTGGGGCTTAAGATATTATTGGTTTTTACCTCCTTCTTGAGTCAATGGAAAAAGCCACATTATTTTGAACTTTTAAGGAGTTCTAATGTGTTATACACATATTCAGAATTTTCTTATTTTTGATTAGCTTGAAAATGCTCCATTATATGTACCTTTGTACTTACACTCTATTCTGTGCTTTTCCATTTCTTGAACTTCTGCAATTGACTCCCTCAAATCATCTGTAAACTTCTTCCTGTCCTGAGGATTTGGTGCATTGAAATTTATGAGTACTTTGATATCTGCTCCTGGAACAGCTGATGTGAGCCGAATGCCATTGGGATAATCTGGAAGAAAAAGTCAAGGAAAACTAAGCTCTGATTATTCTAATTGCTTTTCTTTTAATAAAAAAACCCCAACCAAAACGGAAGGCTTTTTACTAATATTACCACAGAGGATACAAAGTCAGAGAAACAGAAGTCTGAAGGCACAGAATTAGAATGAAAATCCCTGAGATACATGGGAACAGCTTAACTGTCAAACACTGAACAAATATTGAAAGATATCTTTATGCAGCTGTTACCCTTAAGGTGCAATATACAGTATCTATGAAAAACACCAGAAAAAAGAGCAAAAAACTAAGGGGATAATTTTTTTTCATGGAACAGATCCCACTGCCTACTTTCCCCACTTGTGACCAAGTTTGGCTGAGTTTAAAGGCTACTTTTAACTCACCATTTGCAGGAAGACAAACACATAGGCAGGTACAGATTTAGTACTTCCTATTGAGTTGTGTTCCCTGTACATCCTAATTTCCTTTTTTTTTTTAAATGAAGTTAAAATTTTCTGTGAAATTGCATATTGAAGAAGTAGAAGGACTGGTTTGGTTTTTTCACCCCTCTTTTGACCCATATTATGGATGTTTTCGTAATAAAAGGCAGATTTTTCAGCAAACTGTCTCTGCCTCTTTTCTAGCTGTACATCTGAAATTTTAAGAGCTGGTCAAAAATACCTCCTGGTTGAGACACAAGGTTCATTTACAGAAAGATACTTAGAATGAAGATCTATTCTGCTGTAGAAAACAGAATCAGTCTTTGCTTGAAGCACAGATCTGGAGAAATGGGGTGTCAGAAAACCTCAACATGTGCATTTTAAGTCACAATGTTTTCTTTTACACACCTGCCTTCCCCTTCCTGGTTTGCTAAAGCTCTCAAATATTTACTTAAGCACTCATGCTGAAGTTCAAGGGCTCCCATGCACTAAAACCTCCCTCCCTCAAGAGCCAGCAGATGATGTCAGGCACTCTCCTCCCTCACAGCCATGAGGTTTCAACAAGACTTCAACTATTGAGAAAAAGGTACGTGTGCTTTGCCTTTTTAGGAAACCTCAACTTTTGCTTTTTTAGGAAACCTTAACTCCCAAATCAGAGCTGCAACTAAAAGTGAAGCAAGTCCATTTACCATCCTCAGGGGAAAACAGAGCCACTGCCACGAGCTCAAAGGGTCCAGAGGGGCAAGAGGGAGGAAGGATTCGGGGTTCTGCTGGGCTCTGCTGTCAACACCTCACACAGAACAGCCAAAGGGCCCCAGTGCAGAGCGGGCTGCTGCTGGGCAGGCTCAGGTGGAGTGTTGGGAACACTGGCACAGGGAATGCAGCAAACAGCTCGGCACCACTCCAGGCAAAAACATAGAAATGCTTATGAAACCAAACAAGGGAACCTGACAACCCTGAGGTCACATGGGCTGGCCCCACATATGAACCAAGAAGGAATCTCCACATAATAAACACACAGATTTTATGGGCAGAGGTACTTCTCTACACTGTATTGATCAAGCATCAGGAAACACTCATGGCAGTACTTACTGCTTTCAGATACACTCTCTCTGAAGTGATCTGCTCCCCCTTTAAATTTTGTCAGTGATTTTGACCGAAAATGTAAAATATAGTTCCCTTATGGCCTATTTATCTACTGGACATATATGACATAGTTTTCCCTTTTTGAGCTCATCCATCCCTCAACATAATTGACTTCTATCATTAAAAGTCAATTCTTGTATCACCAGTGCCTGTCATGTTGTTCAACCTCACCAGCAGCCAAGCCAACATTTTTGCTGCTTCTGCTTTAGCAACACTAAATTTTATTCCCTGGAAACCAGCTGATTGTGACAGCTGCTCCACACAGAGCTACTGAACAGCTGATGACTCTGGCCAAAATAGCCCAAAGCTTGCTGGGGATAGGGGAAACCAAGAATATGAATTTTACAAATCAAAGGAGAAAAGTACTTCACTTTCCCAACTGGAAAATAGTGCATCCCACCTGACAGGCACCAGTATTAGAGGTAGGGTCAGTTCACTAATTCACTGCAGTGAATTCAACTTAGGAGCCCAACTGTGTCTACTAAATGTTTCAGTTAAAAAGCCTCCAGTTCACTGGAAGGAATCCAACCCTTTCCTCCTTGTTTCACTACAGATATTTTAAAGATTATTTGATTAGTGTTTCTACTTAGCATGCTTGTATTTTTTGTATATATTTTATTTAATGTGACACCAGAGGAATTATAAATTCTTCTATTTTTAGTAGAATCCAGGATAGACATATTAGGCCTTCCTCTCCAAAACGGAATTTTATCTCATATAATGTGTGCACAAGAGAGAGAGAACGCATGTGTAAGCGTATCAATAATCTGAGGGCTACAGAGCTGCTCTAAGTTCCTTCCCTTTGGAAATCTCCAGGGGCTGTGACTCAGTAACAGCAATGGCTTTTCAGTGAACTGAGCACTGGAGCACATTCTCAAGGACAAGGGAAAACCAAGAACCCTCCAGGACAGAAAAGCACAGAAACTGCTGCAGGTCACACTGGGCTGTGGCCAATTTATCAGGGAGGTGAAGGTTTGGTTTACAAACCATGAAGTCAGGCCAGGCTGGCTCCTTGTGTACCATACAAACAACTCTCTCTGCTGTTACTACTGATGCTGTCTTTGGGCTTAAAAGTAGGATTTTAGCAAACTATTTGGTTGTTTTGTTGGGTTTTTGTCTGCTAAGACTAATCTTGGACAAGCATTAAAGACAAAAAGAATATTGGAGTGATGCAGATTGCAATATAAACAAAAGGTGTCAGAAAATAAGCCAGACTCTGTCCTTTGTATTTAAATTTGAGTGAGTACACATTATCGTAAAAGCTTGCTTAGCGGAAAAGCTAAGACATAAATCAGGAAAATAAAGTGTTTACACATATAATTGTAATAGTCATTATTTATTATCATTCTGTTCCAGCTAACTGCACCATTGACTCAGCAACAGATATGTTGGTTTCTTGACAATAATTTTATTCTTTACAACAACACTTTGGGGAAGATTTGGCTTCTGACCACAACCAAAAAACTCTACCAGCAGTCTTGCTGTTCTATATGCTGACAGCACCTTGTTTTAAATTTAGGGCTAAGTTAAATTCAGAGCAATTTTATTCCTAAACTCAGAATCAAGTCCTGTCCATCCCTTTGATTTACACCATTTTTGTTTTATTTATAAGCAAAATGGTCATCTAAAAAGAGAGGAAATACTTACACTGGTTCTCAAAGAGAAGAACTTGCATTCCATAGAGGGAAAATGACTGTCGAAAACTGTATGTAACAGAGTTCTTCTTCTTTTGAAAAATCTTGGTCACCTGAAAGTTATCAAATAAAAAAAGTTAAATACTCCTTCTACCATATGTGTTTGTGGAAAATTATTGCTCTGAAGAATTAACATAAGAAAAAGTATTTGATTAAAAAGAAAGCTAAAATCTGTCAGAAAATATGCACTGGTAATTCTTTCCTTTTTCTTTTTTCATGCAACTGCAGTATTTAATCTACTACTACTGAAAAAGCAAAGCCAGCTCTGCAGCATCATCTCTCTAAAGCAGAAGGGTTAATATTTTAGCCAGACACAAAAAGCCTCTGTGTTCTCTGTTCTCCAGAACTCTACTTCTTGAAATTCCAAAAAAAGACAAAAACCTCTGCGTCCTTTTTGTGCCAGCAAAAAATGTCAATGTGCTTAAATTATCCTTTAAAAATATCCCACACTTAGGTGCTACCACACTTTCCTTCACCCTTTTTTCTCACAGTCTGACTACAGGCAGGACCTCTCCATTCTTAGCCCTTATTCTCACGTGTGTGACCTTCCCAACCTGCTGCACTTCCATGCCCCCCCAGACAGTGCCTGACACCTCCTCCAATGAAGTCCTGCTCTCCCTCTGCCTTTTACAGCACCTGACACAGTCAAAGCTCTGAGTTTGTGGAACCTTGATTTTTTTTTGCTACATATTCCTACAGACCATCCATGCCGGGGTCCTAAAGTGTGAATGCACGGGCTCTTGTTCTTTATAACCAAGAGGTTCATTTTTATCAGTTTTTTATCATTTTAGCTTTCAGTGATAGCATTTTAGTACAACTGACAAATTTGGTCAACATTACTCCCCAAACAGTTGATAAACTACTGACATAATAAAAAATGGCAGAAAACTTGCAACCAAAGATGACAACGTTCCATCAGTTTCCACTCAAGCTCCTATTTACAACTCACAGGTTATGCTCAGAAGCAAAAGGATTAATATTTTTAATTTACTTCCTGTTTTTAAGGTCTGTAGCTATGTAAAAAACTGCACACAATAAAAGTGTGCGTGTGAAGCGTGCCTTTTCCATAAAATATTAAATATTTAGTTTAGTTCTTAGTTCTCAGGTAACAGCCAAGTACATTCCAAAGAGTGCAACAAATTTTGCTATTTTTAAGAGTAAATCAGCCAAATAATTCCAAGCTGTCAGTAGTTCTGTATGTCTGTTTTTCAAGAGACTAGGTCAAGTTAAAGTCTGTGAGGATAAGTGCACACTAAAAAGGAAAGTCAACTGTAAAATCTGTTTCAACAGATCCTTTTCCTATTTCAATGCATAAACATACCTGGTTTATAGAACATCTGGGGAATACAAAGTAGTCTGTAATTTTGGTTTTCCACAAGTACCTTGAATTCATTATTCATGGAATAAAGAATGTCTCCTTTTATCCATTAGGGAAATGGGTAAACTGGAGGTGATTTTTTTTTGTCTCTGTAGTAAAGGCTATTGCATCAAATACCTTCTTACAAAAGAGTGTAGCAAGCAATAAAAGACTTCAGTTTAAAAGCAAACTATATAGAATTTTAAAAATTAAGATATAAATCTTTTAATCACCTCAAGCTCGGAGTACAGGGTAACAGATATTTATTTTCAGGAATGCTCATGTACTTAATTGCCAGTGATTTCATGGAGATAGGATTTCTGAATACCTCACTATCAGCCTATCTGCCTGAAAATACATACCACAAGAAGATCATTAAATAAAAATATTTCTCGCTGGTGCAATCCAAGCTTCTGAGGTTTATTTGGATCTGGAACTTCAAACAGCCTACAGTAGCAAACCAGCCTCCGGTGGGGGAGAGAGAGCACCTGGAATAACACAGAAATCCATGGAACAACATTTAGCAAGAAAGAGCATTTTTCACACACAGAATCTTTTTTTTTTAATACTTCAAATATTTTTACCTCTAAGCCCATTAGACTTTTTCAAAGCACCAACAACAGGAACATAAAGATTTTATGCCACAAGCTTGCATGACATTCAAACTTCATCAAAGTTCTTCTATAAAGTACTCCCTAACAGCCTGCATCCAATGGAAGTTCTACTGGGGACAGTTTTACTTTGTGAAATGATAAAGACTTGAAAAACCTTGAGATTAACTTCAGTGGAAACTCAAAGCAAAGGATGTTTGCTCCCACAAGCATTTTCACATATCTTTATTAGCAGAAAGGATTGCAAAGCAACTTTAGCTTTGAGATGAACACTCTGGTGCTGTGGGTTACTTTTGGTCAGCCACTGAGTTCAATTTGTTCATTCCTCAATACCAAGGAAGTGGTGAGATCAGGACAAAGTCAATGCATCTTCAGTCTGTCTTCTTTTCTCACGCCAGCAAGAAAATCAAGACTGAGTTTCCATTTTCTTATTTGGAATGTCTGCTGAAGGTCCCCCTGAAGCTGCTGAGTGAGACTTAATTTCTTTCAAATGCAAATGATGACATCTTGTTAACAATACCAGAAGAAATCCATAAACTGGTGCTTTATAAGAATACTTTTAGGTTTATTACTGAAGATGCCTATAATTTAAATCTGGAATCGATATTTTCTATGTTCATCTATTGTTCAGAAGTGAACTTTAACTGGCAGTATCTTTCCAGAGTATCATTCAACTGTCAAATGAACCAGAAAGAATAAACACACCAGGTGGAAAGGTGAGGTGCAACTGTGATTTTACTGATTTGTGTATTCTTTACTGGCTGTCTAATTTCTACAGTGATAATAACATTTGAAATAAATAAAAAGGTCTAGAGAACTATTGGCAATAAATTAGGCAGCCTCTGGGAAATATACTTTAAAGAAAATCTTTATAATTTGGAGAGTTATTAGTACAACACCAGGAAAATTTTGCTTGAAGGAACACCAATAATTCAGAATTTTTAAATGTAACAGAATGCCTTATTGCCAGTTTAGGAAAATGCTGCCAGTTACAATGACCATAAATTTTGAAAGAGTAGGAGAGAAATACCTACACAACCAAGTCCATGGTGCAGAGATCCAATCTACAGTAGAAAGACACATACAAGTTCATTAAACTTCAGAGAAACACAAAACTGTACCATAGCAAGTAAGTATGTCATGGTCTTACTATGACTAAATGCCTATAAAGTAAAAACAAATATAGCTATGAATAAAGACTGTTGCCTGTTTCCTAAATTCTCCTGTACACAATTAAAAAGTCTCCCAACAGAAGAATCCTTCAACCTAGGACTCCATCAAGGGCATTGTTTTCTTAATCCCATTTCATTTACAAGGTCAGGATTAGTTTTAGGATTTGAATTGCCTCATGTCTGAATAAAAAAAGAACCAGGGAAAAAACCATCTCCCACAGAAGCCTATATATAAATCTAAATCCCCAATTACAGACACAAAGTTTCACAGGAAAGCGTTAAGTGCCTGAATACTGGCTTTAGAATATTTATCTCCTTTCTTCTCAAAAATAGTTCCAAACTTTTATTAGAAATTTGCTTTCTTTCCTCTGCTTCTTTGAAGAGTTCTCCTCAGTATGTTCTTTACTGGGAGACAGATCTAAATTAGATTTTTTTGGTGGTCCCTCATTCCCTTCCCCCTTCCCCTTGTTGAGGCTTGTCTGAGAAGAGATTACAACTCAAAGCTCTTTAACAGTAATAGGAAGAATCTTGAGATCCATGTTCTTTTCCTTAAGAACAAATCCCCCCACCCATCAGACCTTGCTGCAGTAAAGTTCCCTGAACTGATAAAAAATGGATGTATGGCTTCAAAACCATGCAAGTTCAGGTTTTTTTGGCTTTATTCTGGGCTGCCTTTGTGACTCCTGACATCAAGATTTTAATTCAGGAAGGCTGAGCATCCTTTGTCCCTCTGCACATTAGATACCATTGCTAGCATGGAAAATACTGGTCTTAAAACCTCTGTGCTCCTTAATTGAGGGTAAAATGCTGTGGCCTTTCTTTTCTCTCTCCTTTTCCAACAGATGCTTTGAAGATTTATTTATACAGCAAAGTATTTCAGGGTTTGTCCCACAACAAAGAAAAAGCTATCTCTGGATGCTCAAACCCAGCATCAGAATCCCTGGGACCTGGTTTCCAGATACATCCTGAGACAAAATGACCCCTTCTCCCCTAACAAATCCCAGGTCACGGAGGGCAGCTGAGAAAGGTGCTGATGTGAACAGAAGTTCTCTGTTACTCTTGTAAATTACGGAGCCATAACAGACAAGTGTATATTTTGAAATATGATTCTCTACAACATCACATTAACAAAACACTTGGATTCTTTAGAAATAAACAAGAGAAGTGCCTAAAATGCAGATATTTCAGTGCAATTTCAGAATTGTAATGCTTCACATAAAGAATTTTAGGACTCCTGACGTCACCACCCATGACTACCAGACTGCAACAAGAAAATTCATCTGCACTGTGGATACTCCAGAATCTAAGTCAGCCTTTATAGCAAGTTATTATTTTGACAGCTTCTGCCCTTTGCCCTTTGCCAAGCAGCCTGTGGTGGTGAGCAGCACGGGTGTGTACTGGCCTGCCCTGCCATTCCCAGCAAAGCACAGGCAGAGCAGGGGAACGCACCGGTTTCTTGCCCACGATGAGCTTCTCCACCTTCTGCACCTGGGACACGTGGTCCTCGTTGGTCTTCAGCTCGCGCTTGCGGATGCGCTCGTAGATCCCGATCAGCATCTCCCGGGGGATGTCCTCGCCGTCGTCCACCCCTGCAAAGCCAAGGCTCTGTCAGCAGGGAGCTGTTCTCAGCAGGGAGAGGATGAAAACCTGGGCAGTTTTTGGTTTTCCCCCCTCCCAGCAGTGCTGGTGTTGCCTGACTGCTGATGTTCGTGGTGGTTTCTCAGAGCTGCCAGCCAACACCTCCCGTGTGTCGTTGTGCTGCCTCACCAAGGCAGAAGAGGTGATTTTAACGTGATTTCAGCACTGATTTTGGTCCAGAAGCTCGCTGCCCATATGCCAAGACATTGAGGGAAATCACACAGATTTGGTTTTTTTTGTTTTAAAACTAATCTAAAACTAAGATATAAAAAGGCTAATTTCCTATGCAATTTTCTTTTCTTTCACATTTCCTCTGTTTGGTATTAAAGCTACAAGGAGTTAAATTACTCTTTAGACACTAAAACCTCCATGTGACATCCTCCTAGGAATACACTACTGGGAAGAAGCAGAAGAACCATTTCATTTTGCCTCTGTCTCAATATTACTCAACTCTGTTCATGAAATAATTTCCTATGCAAGAACCTTATGAACATCCAGCAAAATTAATTTCACCAATATTTTCTGTAAGACTTCAAAAAGAACTAATTTACTCTGGAAAAACAAATCAACAAAATAGCCTAGATCCAATATTATTGTTCAGCACTGTGTGATTATCACTGGCATCTCATTCTAACAAATGCCACAGTGTCTTGAATGCTTGATCCTGAATTTTTAATAGCAGTGGAAGGAGTCCAATTTCACTGAGTGACTTAAAGCTGGATTTCCTGGGGACAGGGAGATGCATGTCTATTTTTTAAACAGGTTTTAAAGCCATAAACCCTTATCTCCCATTCAGAAGCAAAGATAGAATATTTTGTCACTCAGTGGAACAACTGCTCACATAAAAAATACAGAGATAAAATAGAGTTTCTTGCAGAGAGAAGCAACCTCTGTTCTGTTCCACGTGACCAAGCCTTCCACAGACCACCCTTTGTGATGCAGTGATTTAAAGTTACAGCAAGGTAGCCTGTTACAAAAATGCCTGCAAGAATAAGAATTGCTGGCACTCGTGCTGGAGCTCAGAGAGTACAGTGTTTAATTCCACAAAAACAACTGCAGTATTATGCCAAGAGATGAATATCAGGCCTTTTTGAATATTTGTGGATTTTATGATAAAATCTCAGCACTAACCTAAACTTTGCTAAGCTGAAACATCTGCTAAGCACAGGTCGTTCACTGCTGCCTTATATAAATCTCAGGGAATAAAATCACCACACAGGACTTTCGTTTTCAAGATCTGGAATTCCAGAACACCACAAGTATTTTGTTTTTACTGGTACTAAACCGAAAGTACAGCAAGCACACAGGATTACAGACTGCCACGCATCTCAGATGTGCTTATATCTATATCTTTATATATCAAGCAACCTGATTCTTTTTTTCTGCCACTCAGGCCACTTTTAGCTCCCACTGAGGAAACTGTTTGCTGGTGCCTGCAGCAGTGGCTCTGCTGCCAGGCTGCTACAGCCACTGCTGCCCCAAGGAGGGACCCTGCACCAGGTTGTGCTTAGCCTGTGCTTAAAAGCAGGTGGAGGAGGAGGAGGATGCAATGACTGAGCACACAATTTGCCTGGCCTTTGCACAAATACGTAAGAATGGAACTCCAGTAAAAGCTGCCTTCTCCCTATGGGTACAAACGTCATGAAGAGGAAGAAAAGAGATGGGGACTTGAGCCTTATTTTATTTCTCTAACATCAGAGTGCTCTTCTGTGATAAAAGGGAAATGCTGTTTGAACCATTCCTCCTTGAGTGCCCAAGAACAACAGGAGGGATCTTCTCCTCACTCATGGGCTTCCTCCTCAATTCTACTGAGTGACTCCTTCCTGTTAGGCAGAGCTGAGCTGATGTTTCACAAAAATTCTTTCACCAGAAAGAACCGGGATAGAAGGATCAGAGATACAGATTTGAAAAAAAAGCCTGTATTTTTTGGCAATCTAGTTGCAAGCTTAGGTGTGCCATAACCTGGCAAATTGTTTCTTGATCAGAAAATATACCAGTGAGTAAAGCAAAATTAAATTTCTGGGCTATTTACCTTTCAGGAAGGTTTTGGAGTTGGGATTTTCTCTTCCCCAATGAGAATTTATATCTCTGATTTATTTCTCATGAGGACATAATGATTTCTGTTCCTTAATATATATATGAATGTGGGAATAAAAGGACCTGACAATACATACATCCACTCAAGAAAGACGAGATTAAAATGACAAACTATTATACAGTTAAATCTGTTTTCACTATTAAAGCCTCCAAAAATGGCAGCAGATTTCAATCAGGTCAAATGAACATTAAGTGCACTGCATTTTGCTCGTTCCCAGAAGACAGAGTGTCCCTCCAAGGACAGTTACAGGGAAAAGCTTTCAGGCCCTTTGTTTTGAGGGTTTCTTACCCCTGAGGTTCTTGATGAAATCCTCCAGCTTCATTTTGCGCTCGGGTTTCACGTTGGGGCTGTACATGTCGGTGTTGAGCAGGATGATGGCAAAAGCCAGGATGAAGATGGTGTCGGGATTTCGGAACTGCCTCACCACGCCCGGGTTGCAGATACAGTAACGCTGGCTGGGAAACAGCAACCAGGGAAGGCTGTGAGGTACTGCTCAGCTCCCACCAAACAACCCAACTGCTGCCTTCCAGAGGCTGAGAAAGTTATTCTTCACTGCCCATCCATGTGTTTTCATAAGCCAATCCTTGAATGTGCAAGGAGTTTGTTTGCTATCACCACTGTAACTTCACTTCTTAGTAGAGATTCTGAGCTACAATGCCTTCAGTATTTCATTTTTCTCAGTGATTAATACCCTGACACCAGGTAAGAATACAGCATTGATTCTGGCTTACTGCCACGTGGTGATTTCCATCTTATCCTGCCCTGGATACACCTTCTGGAAGTGCTGATAAGTTCATGCTCTTTCTTCCACTATTGTTGAAGTGCTTATGGAAAGTTAGGAGTAGATATACCCTAAAAAGTACATAGTCCTATAATTCCACTCATACAAACCACTAAATCCAAATCTATCGTTAGAGACATTCAAAAATCCTTGGATATCTTTTCAACTGATGCCAGAAAGAACTTTTAATTGAGAAAGCTCATTATGTTAATGCAAATGTTACACATGAACAGCACTAGGAGATGAAAGTTCCTATTCCATACTTTGCAAAACCCCCACAAACAACGTGTTTGAAACTGTTTGTAGCTCACGAGGACACTGCAAACAAGCAGGGAAGAAACTTGGATATGCCCAACTTCCCCAGTTCTCCAGGCTGACTGTAAAGCAGCAGGTTTCTGGTGACTGAGGGATTTATTTCAGCATCCATACCTGAAAGCTTCAATGAGCCGCTCCACTTTCTGCGCTTCCCCCTGGACACGGATATGAGCCTGAAACTTCCTGAGTGCTTCATCCAGCTCCATTGTGGAGAAGTCCATCTCATCCACCACACAGCTAGGAGAAAAACAGATTGCCATTGTGCCTCTTCATTTCTAACAACAAAGTACCACAGGTAAGATTTTGAAACAAAAAAAAAAACCCTTTTGATTTTCCATCTCCTAGAGAATCATGGAATTGTTTTTTAAACTTTCAGCAGCAATTGCAATAATTGTAGGTGAGCTGTGAAGGAAGGTTGCAAATAACAGATCAATGAGAATGTGTCCATATAAGCAGACCCTGATTTTTTTTTTTAAACAGAAGAGCTTCTGGAATGACAAATGTCTGACCAATGTAAGTGATGCACCATTGCCAAGAATAATCATCAGTTTTGTGCTTCCAGGCCAATTAACCATCACAATCCCTACAACAATGATAAATAGTTTACACTGCTCAAAATATCATATCTCAAACAGCCTGCAGCAGGCACAATAATCTGTACCAAATGGCTCCTTGTCTAGAAATGTTCTTAAATGCAGAGAAAAAAAAAATAACCTTGCTTGGATACTCTTATTATTACTGTAATTCTCATCTGCCCATCATTTTCCATGTCTTTCAGTTAACATTTATGGAGAAATAATTACCTTTTTGCTCTGAAAATACAGTGCTAACAAAAAATAAAAGGGAACCATTTTAATGTAATCAGCAATGTGGACTATGTCATTCTAATACTTTGTTTAAAGACTGCTTTAAAATCAGAGGGTTATAAATTTCCTTTAAATTTAGCTTTTAGTTTTTAAATAACCAGACATGAATCACTGCAAGTAACAGCACTGTAATGCAGAAACCACCGAAAGCACCATCCACTTTTAAAAGCTTTTTCTTAAATGTACAGATATACAGTGACTAATTACAGTAGCTCATATTTTTCTTCCAGTAACACTGTAGCGAATGTAGATTAACAGCAAATCATTTATTCCCCTTGCCTCGAATAATTTTCCCTTTATGCAAAAACACAATGAAACCAACAGCCTGGCACTTCTCACAGTCCTTCCAGCCCACACCTAAACCCTGTTATCAATTCAATAATGCTCACGGTATTCCCATTATTGCAAGTTCTGTTACACTTTCAAAAGCCCTTTTCCCATTCCAAGGTGTAAAGCACATGTGCAGACAAGCTGGAGTCAAAATGAAGTAATTAGCACAATTAAGGACCCCCAGGAACATGCTGGCCAACAACAGAATGGGGAAGGGTCTTCAACAATGTTTTATAGGAACTGTGGAGACAGCAGATACACCACCATGGTCAGTGTTCCTCAGCACCACCAGGCAGCACCTACAGCTGGCCCAGAATGCAGCTCTTGCTCCCAAATTTAGGTTGTTCTCATGAATATTTTCTAAGTTCCACTTAGAAAGATTTCAAGCAGTTGAAACACCTGAATTTACAGGATCTGGGAATTCAGGTGTTCCACTTAGAAAGATTTCAAGCAGTTGAAACACCTGAATTTACAGGATCTGGGAAACTTGAACACAACTTAAATCAAGTAATTTGAAGTTAAACTGTGTAACAGAAAAGGGATCATTGTTAAAAACCTTTTTTATGTACCAACCTGGAGTTATTACCAGTTTGACAAAACCTACTTCCAATCTGAAAATGTGATATTTAAGATGAAATGCTATTCTGTTGTCTCTTTTTAAGGAAAAATACCTTGTTCCCACTGGCAGGCAAGGTTCAGAGCACTATCAAGAGAACTGCACTGCTACAGGGTGTTCCTCATCCCAAAGTGTAGCTGAAACAGCTTAGTTAAGGACAAATTAATTTCAATAAAAGGACTGCTGGGGGGTTTTAAGTAGGTGATTGTGACCTTGTTCTTATCAGTCCATCTCATCAGAGATACAGCCCCTGGTTTAGCAGACACACACCTCTACTTCTGTCTGTCTGAGATGGTGAGGGCACACAATTGCATCATTGAATCAAAATGCATCATGGAATCACACAATGGTTTGGGTTGGAAGGGCCCTGACAGAGCATCTAAGATCATAACTCATCTCATGCTGAACCCGTGCTGTTTTCTTTAAAAACAAATTTAAAATCCCCACTCTTTGGAAAGCCTTCACCCTCGTTTGACTCATAATTGCAAAGCCCAGCTGATCCCTGTGAGTAGCTGACAGTGACTCATGCTGAGGAGGGACTGCAGCCAACCCAGCCGTATTCCAGGGCTCTGCAGTGTCAGCCCGGCTGCAGGCCTTGGAACAGAGGTGCTTCCATTGCTTTCTGCTGGTGTTCAGTCCTCAAGACAGGCCTCATCTCTAGCCCGAGGCAGGCACCATTACAGCCTTCATTATATTGTTAAATTAAACAGTTATTTAAAGAACTGGTGGTCAGATTTTTTTTCTAGGCTTCCTTAATGGGAAAAAAGTCGTGGTTTTTGCTTTCATTCTCAGCAGCTTTGTTAAATATCTAAAATTTTATACAATACAGTGAAAAAACCTGGACTAAGAAGGATTAATGTTTGCAGGTCAGTATGTCAGATATAGAAAAAAAAAAGCCCTAAAGAATAAGTGTTTTAAATTAACACCCTCTTAAAATAAAGTAACTCCTATTTTGGTCTACTCTGTATATAAGGTTTACATATTTATGACCAAGCTGCTAAAGGTCAAATTTTCTGCTTTGAATTTCTTTGGGTTGTAAAACAGTTTCAGTTTATCTAATCTTTTAGAAAATTACAGTTTGTATAGATCTTGTCAGCATGTGCCTGCACACAGAGAAATCCCTGTTTATCTAACATGGGAGCCATTTGGCTGTAATAATTATTTTCAAGTTCTGTTACTGATTAAGCCTTATGTTGCATACAATATTATTTTGTTTCATTCAGTAAATTATTAGAGAGTCTGAGGAAGGAAAAAACTTTTGAAATTACATACTCCAGGGCCAATGAAATTAAAATATAAATTTAGAGTAAATGTACATGACCACAGGCAATGTAAATCCTTCTAAGTGTTTTGCTGGACCAAGAACAAACCCAGTAACTCAACTGGAAAGCAAAGAAATAAATACTTGCTCATGTGCATGTTTTGTGAACCTTTGGAGTGTGGTTTCCCCCTCGTTCAGAACAAGACCCAGAGACCATTAGTACCTCGGGCTCGATGAAGCATCCTGTTAGAGTGAAGCCATTCCCACCTGCTCCCCACACAATACTCACTCCAACACATCCCGGTTGAACTGCTTTTGCCGATTTCCCAGGAATTCTCCAATCATCTGTCTGCTGAGCCCTTTCCTCTGCAGGAGAAAGTGGGCAACCCCAACGGGAGTGTCAGGCACAAATCCTCTCTCAATTAGGTACTGGACTCCTTTCTCAGGTTTTCTGAGGAGAAATAACAATGCAAAAGTATTAATTTTCTTCATTAGACCTGAATACATCTGAGAAAAATTCTACAACAATTCTGCCAATTCTGGTCAATATATTCAATGACTTTTAACCAAGGTACCAACAGTATGGGCTAGTGTAGTTTCAGGATAAATGTAGTTGAATACATAGCTCACTGCTGAGATCTGACAGCCTGAGACACATCTTTGCCTGTTATTACAGATTTCCCTGCTCCATAACCCTTCCAAAGAGAAGCTCTGTAGGGAAACAGCTTCCCTTGCCAATGCAAAAGAAAAGCCCAACACCAGCTGCTAAATGCTCCTGTTGCTGGGAGAGAGGTACCTTCCAGAAACTGAACTGGAAAGTTGCTGCTAAAAAACAAGAAACAAAGAACTCCACTGATCTCCCGCCCTCCTGCTGTCAAAAGTTAAATTTACTGAACAAAACCATCTCAAGTGGAGTAACTTGCAAGCTGAGAGGATAAAAAATAAGGGGGAAAAGTAAAGTCAATCAAGCAAAAAGAAGCAATTAAAAATGGTGCAGCTCCCATCTAACAGATTTTTTTCTTCCTTGCCCTTGAACACACCCATTACCCCAGATTTCCCTCTCTCAGACAAGCATCTTCTGAGTTTCTGCAATATTTTACATCTCTTTATACAGCTCCTCCAGATTTAGCTGTAACCATTTTCACATCTCAAAACAAGAAGAGTGTGCTGGGGAGGAGGGCTGGGACAGAGCTGGTTTCTGACAATAAAATATATTGCTTATAAAGGCAAATGCTGCTTATATTTTCAAGTGATGCAAAATTCCCCTTACAGTACACACTGTGCACTGCATCATCCAGCAGTGCAACACAGCAGAAAACCATCACTCCTTTAAAAAATATTAAAGGGGAGTCTTTACAGAACCAGTAAGTCCATCATCAGCTTTGCTTTGTAAGGAATTACAACATCCACCTGTAAGATCTGCAGCTTGCTGGATGACCTAAAAGATATTTCCTTTAAGGCAAGCAAAATCAATCTGAAAGGACAAGGTGACTGTACTATTTTTATACAAGGTTGATCACACAACCATAACCATTCCTCAGGATTTTTAATTGCAAATAACATCACTAAATACATCACCATGCAGTTCTCCTACTGTTTTACATTGCACTATTATACACTTAATACCCTATTAAGAATTAGAGAGATCAGAGAAATATATATAATTTAATCAAAAGGGAGTTCTCAAATCTCAATTTCTTGCATCGGGGTCTGTGGCTCTTTTCATCTGAAATAAGATTACACGCATGGTCATCTTCTAAAATTAATCTCCTTCGTACTAAAAAGTACCCTTTTTCTGCAAGTAGTGTAATTGCTACATTCATATGCTTTTAAACTGTATTTCAGAATTCTTAATCTGTCTGAATTTCAATTCACAACATCCAACAAAAACAGGAATCATTTTCTCCATCCCCTTGGTAGTGAGCTACATTTGTCCAGAAAATTCAGAGTGATGCAAACCCAGGAGAGTTCCTCTCCAGTGACTGTCAAAACAGAAAACAAACAACACCCAAACCCCACAGCTTGATCCAAAGATCACCTTTACCTGACATACAGAAAATGCTGAATCATTACTTACTGTACTAAAACCCAACTTGAATTCTTACCATTTGCATAAGCCTGAACATTTAAAAGCATTGAAAAGGTGACACATAATTTATTTTTCATCAGCTGCTATGTGGTTATATAATTTTGCATAAATCAGGGTCTGCTTCTTCCCATAAGAAGCTTTGCTTCTGGTTCAGTCATATTAAGTCACTTGATTCAAACACCCTTCAAACCAGGCCAGGTGAGTGTCCAAAAGAGAGTTAAAAATCCATTTAGCAATACACTGGGAGCCAAGAGCTCTTGTCCCATCCATACTCTCCTCAACCTGGAGTGAAGTATTAGGGAGTTTTGTGGTCTAGGACGATTTGAAAGTATTCCAGTTTGTTACAGAAGTTGTAACATGGCAGCAGGGCAAACTCTGACCTGCAATAACATGAAAATAACACCTGAGCCTCCCTAGCTGTAAGAATGAAGGCTGCTCTTTCCCTGTTTGATCCATCACCTGGTAAGGTAGGGAGGCTCAGGGGTTTATTGGTGTTGTAAGCTCCCTCCCACCTCACACCAGGTGGGACAATATCTTATTCACAGGAAAAGTACTTACTAGGAAATGATGACACTGTTAAGAGTGTTCTGAAGTGCTGTATTTCCAAGGAAATTGTACTTCAAAAGTGAAGCTAACAATAGGTTCAGAGAAAAATGTACTCAAGGGTGCCTTCCCTTTCTGCCTTTAACATAAGCACCATTTTGCCTCCTTTCAAATTCAGAGAAATTGAAGAACTAAGCAGGATAATGGAAATTTAAGTCATCCCCAACATCACAAATTTCAAATACCACCAAGTAGGAAGGAACTGCTCCTTAAATGCACTGAGGACATGGAGGTTGTGGTGCTGACTTGCAGCAAACTACCAGAAACTCATTTGCTCCTTCCCAAGGAAAGGCAAAAACCACCCGGCAGCTGACAGGGTTTGGGGAGGGCAGCTTTGAACAACACAAGCTACCAGGGGTTCTCTGCTGGCAAAAACAGCTGTCTTAAACTGGACAAACTTCCTTTGTCACCAAACCCTAGTTTTTCCTGAAGTGTAGGACTGGGTGCAGAAGGGAGTGGGACACGTCAGGGCTGCGGATTTAACATGGGATAGGACACCTGGATAAGTCATCCCCACTTCTGTGTGCTCAGAGTTGAGCACAGACTGTTTTGTACTTACAACTAAGAGTCTTTTGTGATTAGGAAAATTCCCAGGGATGGCCTGTTAATTACACAGACCAATAACAGGGAAGATGAGAGGTCTATAAATAGCAATAGAGGAAGCAGCATAAGCAGAGCAGTTATTTTCAGATTTGAATACATTAACTAATATCAAAATAAACCCTCTAACGTTAGCACCTTGCAGAGCTGATGATACACATCTTTAGAGAACTTTTGATATTTACAGGGTTGCTTCCAAAATAAAGCTTAAAAACATCCTCTGTCTTGAAAAACCCAACAAAACAACCTAAAACAAAACAACAAACAAACAAACAAAAAAAATCACAAGGATCTACTGAAAGAAGAAAAAAAATCAACACAAAAATCTGTGCAAAACTATTTACATAAGATTCTCAGATGTTGATTAAAGGGCTAAGGATCTTGCTAGAAACTGATTAATAACAAGACCTTTAGGGTGGTTTAAAGTGACTTTTAAGGGAAAAATTGATGGAGAGAGTAATGCAAACTTAACAGATCAAACCAGCACATTTTAATAAGCTTGTTTCTTAGAGAGCACTGGTCATATCCAGTAAAAATCTTGTCTTTGTGTGTTCCTGAAGACAGGTTGGATCCTGCAGGAATTTTTGGAAAATAACATCTTTAAGAGGAAGCATATTCCAGGAGGGATGAGTACAAAAGCATGACCAGAAAACAGTTAAAAAACGAAGAACACACCCCCACCAACCTTTCTAAAAAAACCATTCCCTCCAAAGCCAAGACAACAGTAAATCCCTGCACGTTCCTGCTGTTTCCTCTAATCAGTGTTACACTTTTCTCTCCTAGTGTAAAACTAGGAGATGGCTTATTTATTTATTTAGCAAGTTCTACATGCAGTTCTGAAAGTGTTAATTTAGTGCAAGTTCATGACATTTGTGCAGACCTCATTAGAGTGGTGATTTGTTGGGAGTTTAGAGCTTGGAAGCTGAGTTGGTTTTGATTTCCTTTCAACAACTATTCAGGTTGGTTCCAAAAAAGTTCCAAAAAGGTCTGTATGTTTGGGAATTTAGTTAATGTGAGTGATGTAGCAGGCTCTCCTAAGAATGAGCTCTCCTTTGGAGTATGGGGTGGAAGAGGAAAGAGCAATAATAAATAAGGCAATAACATCAAAGTTGGCACATTCCTGAGAGAAGTGTCCCTGATCCAAGTTAGGAATATATAAAGGAAAAGAAAAATAAATTAGACTAAACCCTACATATATAAAAGCAGCACAGTATCTTTACAAAAACACTGCATTCCTAATCTTCTTTTGCCATGAGCAATGATCCAGACATCCAGAATTCTGAACGTGCCATTATTTGTCTCAATTCACTTTCACCTGATCAGAGGAAACACTGACAGAAAACTTTAAGATACAGGTTACTATAATAATTTACACCACGTGGGACTGTCATCTACCTGCAAAGATCATCACCATGTAGCTGTTGCAGAAAACCTGGATTGCCAATGACAAAAACCAGCCCTAAAGCTCCACAAACTACTAAACATGGACTGCCAAAATGACATCATTCCACTTTGACACTTCCTTTGCTTGAATTCTGTTTTCAGAAGTGCTTAAGACCTGCCAGAGTTTGAGAATGCAGGAAAGGCAGTCAGAGACACCTCCTCCTTTGAGGAGGGGAAGGATAAAAGTTGGTTGACTTCCTAAAGTCAGCTAAGTTCCAGTAACTGTGCTCCCCCAGCCCAGGCAGTGCAGGAGCAGGGACAGACACACTGAGTGCTGCTTGAACCACAAAGGAAAACAGGGTTAGGACACAGCACCTTGTGCCTTTGCTGGACAACACCAGATCCAAAGGACTAACCGCTATCGCCTGAATTACTTAGGCATTCAAATGTATACACCTGTATTATGCAAGGATATACTGCCATTACCTACATATTCAAACTCTTAACTTTAAAGTTACAGGAAGTACTACTTTTGCAAAAACATTGCAGTGATTCTGAAAAGTGAATTTGGTAGAGGAAAAGCTTTTAGATGGGTTCTAGATGGTAAGAGAGATCAGCACAGGCTTAGCATGTCCTGTTGTCTCCTGGGCTTACCGGCACAGCCAGCCCTGCTGCAAGACAGCCCCATCAAACCCCAGTGCTGCAGCTGGGTGAGCACTCCAGGACCAGGGCCAGCCCTGGCACCAGCCTCTTCTCCTGTTCCTACTGCTGCTTTGGGACTTCCTGACAAACTGAACGAGGAGAAAAAGGTGTTTTGCTGGTTTGGGATGTTTTGTTCATTTGTTTTGGGGTGGTGGTGGTGTTGGTTTGGTTTTGGTTTGTTTTGGTTTTTATTACCATTTTTGAAATCCAGTCAGACTGCCCCCAGAGCTGCACCATCAGTTGTAGCATCCAAGCCGCAGTGTGGACAAAGTACCTGTGTCCACACCAGCCCAGAGGAGAGAATAAATGAATAAATAACAAGCACTGCCTCAAAGAGAAGCCTTCCACAAAACCACAATACAAAGGTGTATAAAGCCTTCCCTATGCCTGACTTGCTAAACATGTAAAGCTTACAAACACCCAAACCCACATTTAATCTTTGTATTTCCTTTTAGAGCTCAGACAATAACAGAGCTGTAAAATGGGAGCATTAATTAACCAACGAGCACAGAAGATTTCCAATACCCAGCAGTGCCAAACGTATCATTTGAATTAAACCAGGGATTTATTAAGAGTGTAAATAACCACAAACACTGTTCTTACAGCTGTCTGAGGTAAGGGGGGCAAGGCCAGCCTGACTGAAAATGAGGAGCTTGGTGAAATTTCTAGAACTTCAGTATCTCTGAGGGCACACCTGTGCTTTCGGGTTCCTTGCCTATGTTCAGGCACACAGGTGCTCCATGGAAAGTGAGCTGACACAATGTAGAAAACAAGCAAAGCAGAAGGACAAACATTTCTTAGAGGCTGTTAAGAAACCACTGCAAACAGAGACACTTCACAAACATGCTGCTGCCAAAGAAATCTCTTCATGTTAGGGGTGGAGAGTTTAATGCAACTACGATGCCAGCCCTCTGTTAAAAAAAATAATCTCCCTTGCCTTTGATACCGGCAATCTCATTTTGAAAATATTTACAGTTGTCACAAAAATAAGCATTGCTTCAACATTAAAAAACAGGGACAGCTTTTTCAAAACAAGCATCTAAGACTTTTCTTAGAGTCATTTAAGAAGTTAAATATTTTAAAGTAACCAAGTTGGCAATAACAAGCTAGTTGAACATTCTCCTTATTCTGGCAGACAGCTAAATTTTGTTTCCATGGTTGTACTTCTTCCTTTGCTTTTGCTGAATAGCCTACTGCTCCTGCACTGAAGCCAAGCGAATCCCTACATCTATTTTAAACCTTCTGGCTAAGAACAAAAAACCCAATATCCTTAAAATACTACCAAAACTACTGCCAAAACAACTTGTCAGAGTTCACTCAACTACACAACAAGGGAAAAAGGGATTGAAAGGAAGAAAATGAGAGAACTGAGTGGGAAGCCTGAGCTGTGCTTTACTCCATTGCACAGAAGTTTAATGAAGAGAAAGAAAAACTAGGTGTAAATTGCAGCTTCTGGTAATTACAAGAAAAAGTCCCTGGGTTGGGAAAATAAGCCAAAAACCAGCACATTTCTCACAGCTTCTCTGCATCTCATGGAAACAGGGAGATAGTTATTCCCACGATTTGGGCAGGAGCCCCACAGTTTGCCCACAGGGGGGATGATTTCTCCTACATTATGATATGTTAATTTTCTAAGGTTCATTCCAGACCTACCACCACAGATGGGAAGGTCAGGGCACACTTGCAATCCCACCAAATTACCTGCAGTAACCTCTGTTCAGGAAAAGTTAATTTATACTCATGTCACTAAGGCCAGAATTCACTCAGAAGTGATCTCAGTACCCAGTGGTGGGGGAGCAAAATGAAGAGAGGAAACTCTGTAGATGTGTATTTTCATAAAATTGGGTAACTGATCTAAACCTTTCTATCATTACTTTCTGCCTGACCAACCAAGTTTCTGTATGTCACCATTTCCTAGTGAGGTGCTAGAAAATTATACATGAAACATTACTACTGCTACAAAATGTTTAGGTTAGTCTGTAAACTATGGCCTGAATCAGAGTTGATTATAAAACGGTAAAAAGTGCATAAAGGGCCCAAGCAATGAAAGTCTGGGTTATTCTAATAAGGGAGAGAAAATAGAATTTAAAGCTATTTCAGAATTGGATTTTTCTGTGTAAGAAGCATCATCCTTGAGGAAAAAAGCAGTTAGCACAGTGAAGAGACACAAGGCACACCCCAAGCACTTGCAATGCAGTAGCTGGACATGTCCTTGCTGGTGAAAACAACCCTGAGTCATCCTGCTCTAGCACATTTCCTACCTCCTCATTATTCCCTCTCCTGGCAGGGGACACCCTGCTCTTCTTGTCCCCCACACTCCTTCCTTCCTCACAAGAAACAAGGCAATAAGACGGAAATATTTAAGTTAAGGGACCAAAACACTCTGTGAGGTGCTTCTCACCTCCTCTGACCCCACTGCATCTCTGCATTTCTCACAGAGCAGGGAAAGGAGTTTGTAGCTGCCAGCAGAGCAGAACAGACTCCACTTTGGGACAAGACATATGGAAACCCGGCTGCTTCTCTCAGAACTGTTTGCCAGGGCTCAGTAATGCCCTCATGTTTATGCAACTGTTGTCAGGAACAAGACATTAAGATGACTGTGTGCTTTAAATTGAGGAACAGTCCCTGTCTTTATGTCTTCTTGTGTCCCTGCCCTAAATCCTCTTTCCACACCCTTACCCCAGCTACACCAAACAGAAGCACTTCAGCTTCAAGTTCTGCAACTCTGCTGCCTGCAAATGGGAAACACTGACAACCACATTCCCTTTGAAAGGGACACCTTTAGCGCAAATCCTGTTTAAAGATCTCCAGATTTTCCATGTACAAACCCATCAAACCCCAATTCAGTCGGTAGATGTGAATTGTTACACAAGGAGTTGGTGTGCCCTTCTCTTTTCCTCAACTCTCCTTCCTACACACCTTACTCCTGGTCCCCCGTGTGCCTGCAAAGGCAGCTGGTCACATTTTTCACCCTCAAAATGTGACCACTGGAAATTTTGGCACGGGGAGCCTGGCGGGGAGGAAAGGAATTAAAATTCTGGCATCCAGAGTCGTACGAGCCGCTTGTCTGGGAGCTGCTCAGCAGTGAAATTCCCCCATTCACGGGATCATTGTCTAACAAGAAGCTGCGTCCCGAGCACACCCCGGCATTGTCAGAGCCCGGCTCCCCATTCCTGGCACGTAGCAGCGGGAGGGAGGGAGATGTGTGCCCGGAATGTTTAAGGGCAGGCGGAGCCGGCGGCAGAGGATGAGGTAATGGCTCTTTCAGGGATCCAGGGACACTCACACAGAGTTGTTGCTGGTTCTAGCAAAGCCTTTCCACAGCCACTTTTGCTCCCGACATTTGGAAAAGTTTATAGTCCCTTTTAATGGCAATAAAAGGAATTCTTGTGCCCGTATTTGAAACTTGCGCTTCAATACACTATTGGTTATACATTTCAGCTGGTTTTTATGGGCAGGACATAATTTATGCTAATCAAAGCACTTGTTTTGGAAAAAAAAAGGAGGAAAAATGGGTCCTCCGGGAGAAAAGATAAAACATGCACAGAACAAAGCAAAACACATAAAGATTTTTTTTTTTTCTTTGGGTGTTCTCACTTAGGGCAAAATGTTTTTAGAAATAATGAGAGTCATACTAAGAACATTCTTCTCTTCTTACTAACTCCTCGGCATGTTAGAGGACAAGTTACATGGAGTGCTTTGATTTTCATTTTTGTTGGAACCGTCTGTGCCTGAATAATCTGTAGTCCAGATGTTGCAACAACAGTAAAGTCCCTCTCTCACATATACACGAGGACAGCAAATGGCTCTGTTGTGAAATCCCGGACAAGACTCTTCTCTCCCCCTTCCTCTTTTATCAAATCATTCAAAAAATCATAAAAGATATGAGGGATCTGCTGGCAAAATAAAAGAATTAGTTCAAAGGTAAAGAGAACCTGCTCAGTTTGATTTATACCTTCTCCCTCCTACTCAATCTGCACTTGCAAAGTCTTAAATCATTAGAAATGTTCCCAATAAGAGTTCAAATTAAAATTCTAAGGAGGACAGTCCAAAAGCACATGTTTTCAGAACAGATATTAGAATGCTGAATGAGTGTCATGAGACCTTGGCTCTAAGCAATACAGAAAGTATGTTCAGCATCTTAACTGAAATTCATTATGTGTATGATTACTGTAAATTGAGAACTTCAGATTAGTGCACTTACTACAAAAATTAATGACTGTGAATTTTTTTTAACAACAGAAGTATCATTTGGCAACTTTTAAGGATTTCAAATAGAGACCAAGCTTGCAGCATTTTCTGAATGTAACAGTACGTAGGAATCCAAATTACCTTCAATCCCTACATACATGTAAGTGGTGGAAACCTTAAACCTCTGTTGAACAGTTAAAGCTGCTTTCATGGAAAATGAAAAATGTGCCTTCTCCCAAATATTATTATTGTGTGCCTCAGCTTTCCAGCAAGAATTTATCTAGAAACTGTAATTTGCAATTTTGTGTTTAGTATAATCCCACCAGCACTCAGCAAATTCCTCTCACATCTCCTTAGTAAAATAAAAAAACTTCTTGAATTCACATTCCAAGGAATCTAAAAATGTTTTTAAAAGTCTGCTCCTGGAATTAGTATCCAATTCATATCAACAGTGGGTTTTAAATTTTGAATAAAATCATCCCCATCGTGCAATAAAGGAAGCCAGTAGGGCTTTCAGGGCTGAAGATGAGACATCATTGCATATTGCAAACAGATACTGACGCCTTTTATCTCTGTCAATAAACCCTTTGAGACAACTTTGGAATAGCAGGAACCTTGATAACAGCCTGTTATAGAGGCAGCTACAGCAAACCCTTCAGAGCAGTGCATTGTACTGCACTGAGGACATGTGGGGCACAGTTCTCCATCTGTCACTACCCTTTCCAGACAGAAAAAGACAACAAAAGAAGGGAGGTGGGGGGTGAAAGGCATCTGGGTAAACTTACTGTAAAATTATTTCTAGCCTAGCCTCTGTTCTAGCACTGTAAAGTGGTGTCACGTCCATGTACATGTAACCCAAGATGTCCACGTAAGATTAGGATGTGAAGCCCAAATTATGCCCCAGCATAAAGCTCAGAGCAGTGTGGGGCAAAAGGCCCCAGTCTTCCCAGTCTCTCTTCAGCAGCAATGTCAGAAATCAGCACCAGCAAGGCTGGTTCCCATGGCAAGAAACCACAATGCCACAGGAACCCTGCCAGATGGGAGGACAATTTACAGTGCCTTCCAAAAGCTGATATCCCAAGGGAGATACTAAACATGACTCCAGGCTCTGCTAGATTAAAGAAATGAGACTGAGCAGCTCCAACCTTAATCTCCCATCTTTTCTAACACAGGCAGTCACACCACTTTTTCAAAGCACTCTGAAGTTGTCCCCGCTTTGCTGACACTGCTGTGTTAACACAGAAGGTGTTTGTGCCCCGTGGCCAGCAGTGCTGAGCACGCTCTGCCCCGGTGTCCCCATGGCCCTGCCGGGTGTGTCACCGTGGGCAGGGGACACAGCAACCCCAGGCAGGGTTATCAACAAACACACCTGGCAGCCACAAACGCTTGGCAGGGACCCAGAGCTGCTGTCACCCTCCTGATGGCACAAGAGGAGGCTCTATGGCGATGCAGTTCTCCCTCCATGGCACAGAGGGACAGCCCTCCACTGCTGACCCACGGGCAGGACACATCTCCTCAGACTGCTGAGGTTAAACCAGTCAGTCCTATTTAATCTCTTAGAACCATCTGCATCAGTAGCAGGATGGAACCTGAAAATCCTACCAGATTGGGGTGCAATAACTGGTAAACCTGGTATTTCCAGCCTGCAGTCAAAACAAACAGGAGAATGAAATCACTGCCCTTTTTCATTTTCTTTTTCTTCTCGTTCTTCTTTTTAAAGCAGCAGTCAAAAGGCCTCTTGAAGCCTTGTTTACAAGCAAACCAGTCTCAAAGGCTGGATTTGCATTGGCAGGGTTTGCAGCCTCCAAAATAAACCTTTCTAGGTAGTGTTTTCCTTCTGCCTATAAGGGAGGAATGGTTTCTAGCGTAAATTCTCCCAGTCTACATCCCTTTCCAACTACAGTGAAGAAAATGCCTAATTCAACACAGCTGGCCTGAGCAAGGCTCCCTGGGAGCCACTGCACTCTGGGCATGCACCTGCAATCCTTCCTTTGGGAAGGCAATGAATGGGAACACACACTGGCAGCCCATTGACAGGGGGGAATCACTGCTGCCATTCAAACCCAGGGCAATGTACAGAAGCTGTTACTCAGCTGCAATTTCTTTGGCAGAAATAATTCCATTTGGGGGTTACTTTACCTTCTAGTTTAGTGGCTACTACAAAACATCTTTAAAAAGTACACTTCCTTAATCAACACCAAGGTTCCAAACTGAATGCTGAGTTATAGTTAGAGAAAAATTCTATGATCAAGTGACAATCAAACAATCACTGAATGGTTTGGGTTGGAAGGGACCCTAAAGACCACCAAGTTCCAAAACCCCTGCCATGGGCAGGGACATCTTCCACTACAACTTCAGAAACTCCTAGAAAAATAATTTTCAATTACCTACAGTTTTTTGTCCAAGGTCCTGTGTTGTCCATTCTCCAGGGATCTTTGTGCTACCAGCGTTTGGCATGTATCAGTGATTAAGTGAACCAGACCACCAGTTGTGCTCAACTGTCACTCCACCCATAACTGCCTATTCTAAGGGCCTCTGATAAGAAAATTGCACTTTGACTTCTGAAAATTTTTATTAAATAGGAAAGCCAGAAAGGTTAAAATCTGAAATTTCAATTGTGATGATAGTGACTTTCTATACTTTTAAAAACTTCATCCTTTCAGCACTTCTATTGAACAAAGCAGAAATATTTACTACAATTCATGCACTTCTTTAAGGTTCTTAATTCTTTGCATTTCAGCCAAGCTTCGTGCACCACAAAGAAATGACATGAATGTTTGTTAATTAAGGTTTGGGATCTTAATTTGCAAGGAAGATTTCAAAGACACAACAACATTAACCTGAACTCCTTGTAAAAGACATCCTTAAAATTTCCTCTGGTAGATACAGATATTTGGAATAAAACTTGCCTTCTTGTACGGGGTAAGTTGAAAGCCACCTCTTTTCAGTGCTTCCTCCTGGGTGGAGCACACATCCTCCCAGGAGCTGCTGCCAACACTCCCACTGCTGCCTCATTTTATGATCATGAATGTGTTGTGAAGATAATGTGGTGAAGAGACAGTGACCTGAGCACTGGAGAGGGGACAGAAAACACGTCCCATCCCATCCCAGTGCAGCTCTGGTCACAGGACAGGGAGTGGGTGCAGCACAGGATGATGCCCATGCAGTCCCTCTCCATATGAGATGCTGGAAGTGCAATTTTTTCATGTCATGAGAGAGAAACTGCAGAGACTGAATTGCAGAAGGTGCCTCTGACCTGCAGAACCCCTTCCTGGCCCATGTCTAAGCAGGCTGGGCAATCCTCCTTTGTGCTGTTCTGTGTATGAAACAGCCTTTGCCAAGGAAATGAACACCCAGGATGTGACTTCTCTTCAAAAAACATCTGGACATGCAGGATGCTATGAACTAACTCATGTGCCAAGAACAATGAGCATAATGCTTATAAAAGTTAATTAAAACTAATGCACCTGTGCAGCACATATATAGAAGGTAAAAAGGATTCTTCACCTTGAAAAAATCACCCCTTGCAAATCCTGGTAAGTGCCTGAACTCAATCTCTATCCTTTTACTCACTTCTCAAGAAGCAATCTGCAATCCCACCTGATCCACTCTCTGGAGACTCCTGAACTTTTAGAAGAATAAAGCTTTGAAAGTTTCCCAGCTCCCTTTACAGACACATGCACCATCACACTGTGATGGTTCAATACCTGACACTGCACACTAATGAAAATGTCACAATCTGCAGACTTGAAGGGCCACAATCAAAACCCAAGATATGTGAGATACTTGGAGACTGTCTGAGGTATCAATAGAATCAGATTGACTCAATAGAAGGTAATGACAACCTTCAGCTCTCTATCAATACTGGAGATAAAATGCAGTGGGGGAATGAAACAATCACACAGAGCAGAAGATCACACACAGAGGTGCTGCCTGGAGCTCTGCACAGCCCTGTCTTGCAGAACTCACTGCTGAGGAACTGCACATCATCTTACAACAATATATAAACAAAATTTCTCTCTGTTCAAGTCCATGTAGCAAGATCACTCAGACGTGTTTCAAGCAACTGTCTCTATTCTTGTCTATTCCTGATGTTTATTTTTCACTTTCAACCTCCTACTGATGTGTCACTAGAAGCACCTGACAATTTCCAGTGCTCTCATTCATCCCTGCATGCTGCTTGAGCACTTTTCCCATTCACTTTTCCCTCACACCCTTCTGCAGTTGACTCAAAAGACTCTTATCAGGCCTGAAGCTCATTGAGCATTGACTGCTTGAGGTTTAATTGCTGTGCAGAACCCAAGCAAACACCAAGTCCTAAATGTCAGCCAACAGCACCAACACCCTCCTCCCCACCCGCCCTGCCAAGGATGTTATTTCCAAATCTTCTAGAAAAAAGCAAATTGATGTATTTTCCTACCCAGTCAACTCCACAAGCAGACATCCTATGACTTGCATAATTCCAATTGGTTGCAAGCCTCAGTACAAGCAATTTCACAAAGATTAAAAGCTAAACCTAAAGTGTTCACAGCCAAATCTGGCTGATCCATACTTGCGGCTGTAATGCACCAGAAAGTTTTAATTGTCTGCAATGTTACAACACATGATTTACACAAGGAAGCACTGACCTGTCAGTCCAAACACACCAAAGCACTGCTACCTGAAAAGAAGGCCTGAACTCACTCAAGCCGTAGGGCAAACTATCAATCATAGGCAGAAATACAAATTTTGTGATACTTTTATGGTAAATAATAAACATTTATTTACCATAAAAAATATACAGTGCATTGGTTTTTAGTATCAAAGTTTTCATGAAATCTACTGAACAAATTTCAGGCCCTGCCAGTGTTAAACAGGAAACTCATCTTATGCTGCTTGTGGTTTCTAATTCCCATATGATGAGCTTTACACCACGTACATGATTAGGGCAGGAAGAAATCTGCATTTGTTACAACATCAAAAAATGGATCAGGATCAAGCCACCATATTTTTCCACAATAAAGGAATTGGAATAATCTTCAAAAGTTTACTACCATTTCTATACATATGTTTTTTCTTTTCTCCTGAAGCTGTTTAACTTTGAAGAGGTCAACTTGAACTCCAACATGAACAGTCATCACAAGCACCATTTTTATTCACATCAGACATCAGTCTTACCTTATCTGATACAAGAAAAATATTCCTGGTTCCTTCTGTCAGTGACACAGGGAGAAAGGGAGGAAATGATGCACTTACTTGTTGAAAAGATTCAGTCCAATCCTATAATGGCGCTTCCTGATAACATCGTTACTGAAGGCAGGGGAATCCCAGCTGTTGCGAGTCTCTTTGTGGTAGGTTTGCTTGCTCAACGTTTGCTCCCTTAGGCTGTCTCTAGAAGAGGATTCTGAGCTGCAATTTATTGTATCATTAGAGTTGGAAGTGCTGTTGATGCTGTCATTGTCTCCATCAGAATAGTCAGACTCTGATTTGCTTTGCCTGTTTGCTGTGCCATTGATAGCTAAATGACTGTCTATAGGCCTGGCCCTATGCCTTGCCTCCTGCTCCTCTCGGGTTATGATCTTGGCAGGAATACTGTGAGGGATATGTTTTGGGCTTCCTTGTTGACTCGTGATCCCTCTGTCATAGGCATTTTGTCTCTTTAATGAGCCTCTCTCCGAGCGATCACTCAAGTCCACGGAACTGTCACTGGGTGGCTCTATAGTGAGCAATGGGAGATGATCCATCCTCATCCTCTGCTCCTGACATTCCAGTGACGGGGTACTCCTGCAGCTCGTATCAGTGTCTATCTTATCATCTTTGTGGGTCATGGACCAGTACTCTTGGGAAGAGTTCACAGAGCGGAGCCTCAAGTCCGACTCTGTGCTGGACGGTCTGTCCACGGACTGGGAAAGTGGCAGGGGTGGAGACAACTCTTCCTCATCGATGTACAATGTGACATCGCTGTAGGAGGCCGTCATCTCGTCCAGCTTCCTGTGGTCCACATTGTGGATTGCTGGTTTGCTCGGAGCACAACTCTCTCTTTCCATTTCACGGCTTCTGACTTGCTCCGCACTCTGGATTTCATCCGAATGCAGACTACGGCAGTTCAGCGCATCATCGATGGATTCCGCAAGGGACTTCACCTGCCTGGAAAAAGCATCCTCCAGTTCTGTGATAGCATCAGTGAAATCAGTCGATGCAGCTGGAGACTTCATTGGAGCTGTCTCTCCAAGGTCATCACATTCCGACGGCACCAGGGATCCCAGCTTTGCCCCATCATTTGTAACAGACACTTGTTTTCCTTCGAAGTAAGAGCTGTGGACTTTCTCAGGTCCTTCAAAGGAAAACTGCATTCTCATATTGGACAGTACAATGCGCCTGGACATGCGATTTTCAGACATAGAACTTCGGAGACGCTCGAAATTCTTGTTCATCTGATACTGGCGAAAAGCTGTCTGGATGGTGCGAGCAGCATGTCTGGTTATGAGACGGCCCCCATACTTCCGTTCTAGCATTTCCACCTGGCAGAGGGAACACAGGCACCTCTTGTAACCTGATGCAGCTTAGAACAAGGTTAAAGTCTAACAAAAACATAAAATCATCACAACTTTAATTTTCAGATAGTTTTCATGCACTGGTTTTGACAGTAAAAACTCAAAACTGCGATCGTGAACTGAATGGTCATTGGCAAATTCCACCATAAAATACAAAAATATGCCTATGTGAATAATGCTGACATATAAAATTAAGGTGTTGTCAATTTGTATGTAATATGTGTATATATTTTGGGGTTCACACATTAGACTAGTGTGCCCAAGTGAAGGCAGACAGGATGGAACTCTACTGCAGCACAATGCCCTCACTCTGGATGGATGGACAACTGCAGAGAGGTGAAATCCAAGGATAGGGCAAGTGGCCACATTTTGGGAGTCTGAAAGTGGTGACCACCTTTCCAGGCATGCATCACATTCTACATAAATAAAACCCAGGTAGCAAAGTTTTACCCAGACCTGGGAACAAAGCAAAACTGAGCATCTCAGAACACACACTTCCAGAGAAGTGTGTCTGGTAGAACATCCACACACACATTTCTCCTCAAACCAAGAACATATTTCATTTTCTAAATACAAATTCAAATCTGTTTTCATCCTTGTAATTGCACTCAAAATTGCCAGTGTTTCCACGTAACAGAATGAATATGCAAAATAAATACATTGTAAGTGCTCTCAATTTAAACTAATGAAAATGACATGTTAAAACTTTTGGAATACTCATTAGATATTTTCAAACCTTTTCCTTCAAAACATGAAAAGCATCACAGAATCCCAGAATGGTTTGGGTTGGAAGGGACCTAAAACCCCATCTCATCCCACCCTCTACCACCTTCCAGAAGACCAGTCTGCTCCAAGCCCCATCCAACCTCGCCTTGTTCACTTTCAGGGATGAGGCAGCCATAGCTCCCATTACCCTTCCACATTAAAGATGATCTCTTTTTTTGCCATTTTAAAATGTGAATCACTAATTTTTAATTAATTTTTTAATAAATACAGGTACAAAAAGTATTTTGCACAATTATTGGCATAAACTGAGGAGGCCAACTTCTCAAATGGGCTCAGATCAGGATTCCTGCTAAGGAATTGTTCTTTTGACTTGTCTTTAAACCTCTTTTAACTGATCTCTGAGTTAGAAATGTGTAAATCTCTGCATAATTTTCTGCAGTTTCTCTTTAAAGCAACTGTTTAGCCTCTCACCCCCAAATGGGGGTTATATTACCCACACATTTGCACATGTCAAAGAAACTCTGTAAGGCATTCTGAAGATTCAAAAAATTATTAAGAAATTTTATCACAAGCCTGTCACTGCTGCCACACATTTGCTAGTATTTCTATTTGTAGTGTGTGTATATATATATATCTCTCACGTGTATTTAAATAAATCATAAGAGATTATTTTGCTGAACTAATCTCAAAACAAACAGTCAATTTAGTTCTCTCAAAATTCAATGTCAAAACTAATGAAAAGTAAACTGGCATAACTGGTGAGAAAAAATAAAACCTAATATTCTATAAAATAAATTACCTGGACTTCTTTCTTGCAAACAGGCTGTTGTCCTTCAGGTTAACACAGAAAATAACATTATCATTGATTATCATAAATCAGGGGGTTTTGGTGAGAATTTAAATTGAGAGTATTTCCTAACTTGTCTAGATGAGTTAGATGTGTGATTAATATTTCTAATAAGATTTAATGCCTGCTTCATGCACCTT
The DNA here is from genome assembly GCA_013400975.1 of Atrichornis clamosus. Taxonomy (NCBI): domain Eukaryota; kingdom Metazoa; phylum Chordata; class Aves; order Passeriformes; family Menuridae; genus Atrichornis; species Atrichornis clamosus. Next base: position 39,967 of record WBMZ01008948.1, read on the forward strand.
TTCAATGTATATTTAATGCCCATTGCCTTTAGGTAAAGCTATGGACATTTTCCTAAGTAGTTTTTAAGTATCTTCAGCTATTTCAATGAGAGCTTTTCAAGAACAGTAATCAACTCTTCATTGTCAAGCTTCCTTTATGTATCACTGTGACTTTTTATTGTGCAAGCCTCCCTGACCAAATACAAAATAACACCTGCAGTCCTCATTCCCTATCTCACTGGCACAAAAGGACAGATGGAATTAGGCTCTGTGGAATATCTGCAGTGCAGGAGATCTCTTCACTAAGCCTTATCCTTTGTATCCACTCCTGATGAGGCATCCAGCAAGATCCACTGCCAAAGGTGGCAAAGGAAGGAACAGTTTAGATCTCACAAGGAGCTCCAATTTAATAGAGCTGGCATTAGGAACTCGCTTTGTCCCCACTCCAAAGCAGAATTTGGTGAGCACGGAAGTTAAACTGAACTCATCCTTGCTATCCCAAAAATTGTCTTCAACTGTGAGTCAGAGCTCAAGATCTGTCCTTCCACGTCCTTCTGGAACAACATTATATGATCCCCCAACCTGAAAAGGAGATTTAACCTCTACAAATGTCACCATCTATCAATGACTGGTCCAAAATAAGGAGAAATTTTCTTCCTGCCTGTGGAATTTTGCCACTTTTGCCATGTTAACATACAAGCTGGAGTGACTGTGGAATATACACAATGATTCACAGTAAACAAAATATTCTGTGACAAGATCTCTAACCAAAAAAACCCCTTCAAACCAAAAAACATTGATGCATTGGCTACCGCTCACCTACGAGTAAAATCCAGCAAATCCTGCATATTTGCTGATCTTATGCTTTTACAGCATCATTTTCAAATGTAAATATGAACTTATATAATAATAAAGATCCTTCAAATAGGACTACATTCAAAGCAAAGCCTGAAAGGAAAGGCTGTGGCTGTCTGTCTTACAGAAGTGCCTTTTCAGGGACAAAGGCTTTGAACATCTACACAGCTTCCATCCAGTTCTTTGTAAAGCATATGGGAGTTTTGCCTACTTGAGTAAAGTGAATTGAGACCTGGAATTCACCCCAGAGATATAAGAAAATAGCAGGAGCAATAAGTTCTTCCTTTCTTTCCGTGACAACAAAATACCCAGGTTTCAAAATGACTCATTTTCTTAGAAAAATATTTTGCATTATTACATTCTAGTACTCGTCTCGAGCATGAAATCACAATTCCTAGAACTGTTTTTACTTTTAACACTATTAATGTATCTTTTACACCTTTCTCCAGGAAGTGGGGAAGGTGTATGGGACAAAGAATAACAGAGCTAAAAGTCACAACTAAAGTGGTGCAAGGAAAGACTTCCCCCAGTTCACAGCCACGTTCCCACTGCCTTAACGAGGTAACAAAGCCCACATACCTGCTTATCCTGGAGGTCTGAAGAGAGTTCATAGCTCTCAGAAAGGGATCTTGACCTTTTAATGGCGTCTTCCTCGGCTTGTTTGCGCAGGATGGAGGTGGAGTGCTGGAGCTTGGGCCTGCGGGCTCGCTGCTGGCCCGGCCCGATGGAGTAGAGCCCGTAGGGGTGCTCGTAGTGGTCGGGGCTGAGCGCGGAGCTGTGCGTTATGGGGCCCTGCTGGTAGGCAGAGGGGCTATCCAGGGATGTGCCAGTCTCGCTGCTGGGAGCTTCCCCCTCAACGCTGCACAACGACAAGACAGCAAAACCCCCAGGTCAGTGCTGCAGATCACAGTTCTCAACTACAAACAGCACAGTTTTAGTGGGAGCATGTCGTGGAGGCATCCAGCACATGCTGTTCAAATTCCCATGCAGGTAACGTGGCTTTCATGTCAAACACCATAGTTTTTGCTGTAGTTTTTGCAAGTTTTTCAAGTCTCAATTTGTCATGCTCATGTCATCTTCAGAACATGAGTCAGGCGGGAGAATGGAGGTTTCAAGCATTATTTAACTTCATACAGTAATTACTAATAACATCCTGAGTAAGTCACTCATGTGCAAAATGAATGAAAACTTCTCATTTCTTAGAAGACTGCTCATTTCCAAATTCTATTCAAAATGACAGATGCTTATTTGTGTCTTTCTTTGCTTTGACAAATTAAAGCAATATTTGCTTACCCTTATATTAGAGTCTGACATAAAAGGATTACTTTCGTGGAGATTACTCAACAGAGATTGGGATTTAATGGATCTTGAGAGCTATGATGTTTGTAGAAACTAAAGTTGGGGAAAAGTACTTACAGAGAAATCTTTTTTATTTTCTGTTAGTGAAAGACTGCTCCCATGGGATACTTTCAGCATGTTGTGTAGGAAAGCATTCCAAGGGACAGTGATTTTAGCTAATGAAAGCAACACAGTTTCAGGTGAGGAAAGCACAATAGGACCTATCTAGAAAAGAAACCACTTTGTTTTCACGTGAGTGTTATTATTGCTAAGGCATAAAGGAAAGGAAAAAAACCTCTTTTACATTTAAGGAGTTGCACACAATACAAAACATTTTAAAACTGAGGCCTAGGTGTATGCTGAAGTACTGATGACCAATAGTAATTTGTAATTGTTTTGTATTTACAGTAGGGCACTCTCACATTGCAGTATACACACTTTCACTCTTCCATATTTTCATGTTTCACAGCAGTATTAATTCTCTGCCTCATCCGGCGTACATAGAGCATAGATAGAAAACCATATTTTTACTTTTTTTTAATCCCTCGAAGTAAACACTTCACACATGCACAAATACAAGCATTTGCAGCATTTCCCCTACCTTTTGTTTTAGGAAAGGTACATCCAAACTCCAAAGAAATAGAATTCCACATTCCCACCACGCCCCTGTATTTCTCATTTTGCCTTCATGTTCTCAAAAAACAAAGCCCTCCCGTTGTCTGTCAGCTGTCCCCTCAAAAAGTACACAGCAACTTCTGAAAGAATGTTCTCCACCGAGGAGCTGAGGGTTAACCCCGGCCACACTCCACGAGCTTGAACAGTGCGTACTTTTTGAAGGGAAGGAGAAAAAAAAGCCCCTTAGACTTCTTAAAATGCTCCTATAAACATGTAAAACTGAAAGCAAGTCCTCTTTCTTTGTCCATCAAAATATGACTCCAATCAAAAGGTATTTTCAAACATACTTAACCCAAGCTGGAAATATTTTCAGTGTGCACATACTGCTTTTTCCAAAAAGGAAGCTGACAGGAAATTAATCCCTTTCCCTTCATGATACAGCTGCCTTTCAACTTAAAAATGATACACTATCCAGAGTTTTGCTAGTGACATTGAAACTGTGTAACCCGTTAAAAACAAACGAATCGTGCTCTCTGCAGCATCCATTAAAGGGATAGCGTGATACTGAACTGCTTCACGTTCTCTCCCGAAACACTGAAATATGTTTCTCTCTTCTGCCCACAGTGAGGCCATGCTATTTTGGACATCGCATCCTAGCTGCAAGTTTATTTGTAAGTACTTTTCATACAAGTGTAGCCAATTTGTTTTTAACAGGAAGGCAGGAATTATCTTCTCAGGTTCTGTTGATGTTTTTTGCCTTCCTCACCCTTACATGGTGAACTATTTAATAACCCTTCCATGTTGATTATAACCTTCTGGTGACATTTTAATAATGACACCTTCAATGGATCACTTAACCTTTTCCTCAACAAAAAGGGTACTGCCCTAATCAGAAAAGGTTGGAAGGACGTCTGCCCAACTGAAGTTAAGGGTTTCTTCTTAATTTTTAGTTTGCCTTTTGTACTTTTTCCAGATATAAAGGTGATGCTTGACTGACTGTAATGCTTGATCTAATTTTGCTCATGGGCCTCTTCCCTATCAGCTGACCTTTGAAGCATGGAAGTAATTATCTTTTACAACAGGCACAACAACAGCCCTTCAAAGCAAACACACGTGCACAGGCTTTAAGGCTTTCTCCCATTCAGCTCTTCCCAGCCTCCCAAGAGCAGCTGAAGCTCCATATGAATTATTTCATTAAAGTGAAACTTCACTGGCAAAGAAAAGCAGCTTGCCTTCTACTTCTTCCACTTTACATATGTTTGGAAAATAAAAATATGTCAACAAATATGACTTGCGTGAAGCTTTAAGGATGGCAAGTTGGATTGCTCCTCTGAGGGGGAACAGCACAGAGCTGGCAGCAGTGCTAACCGAGACAATTTCCATCATTCATCAGCAGTCCTGCTTAACTGGAGAGGTCCCAGGTTATCAAATGTAACACCCCTCAATAAGAAGGGTGGGAAGGGGGATATGGGAACTCCAGGCATGTCAGCCTGATCTCAGTGCTGGGGCAGGTCACAGAGCAGATCATCCTGAGTGCCACCCCATGGCACATACAGGACAACCGGGAATCAGGCCCAGCCAGCCTGGGCTTGGGAAAGGCAGGTCCTGCCTGACCAACCTGACCTCCTCCTACGACAAGGTGACCTGCTTCTGTGCGTGAGGGAAGTGGATGTTACCTACTGGGACTTCAGTAAAACCTTTGGCACGGTTTCCCACAGCATTCTGGAGAAGCGGGCTGCTCACGGCTTGGATGGATGCACTGTTCCCTGAGTGAAAAACTGGCTGATGGCAGGGCCCAGGGAGTGGTGGGGAATGTGGCATCCAGCTGGGGCCGGGCACCAGGTGCCCCCAGGGCTCAGGGCTGGTGTCAGTTCTGTTTGATATCTTTATCAAAAACCTTGATGAGGGGATCAAGTGCACCCTCAGTCAGTTTGCAGATGACATCAAGCTGGCTGAAGTGTGGATCTGCTGGAGGGCAGGAAGCTCTGCAGAGGAACTAGGACAGGCTGGATCCATGGGCTGAGGGTCAACAAGGCCAAGTGCCGGGTCACACTAACCCCCTGCAGCTGGGGATGAGCAGCTGGAAAAGGCCCTGGAGGTGCTGGACATGCGTCTGGATGTGCCCAGGTGGGCAAAGAGGCCAATGGTGCCCGGGCTGTCCCAGCACTGGTGAGGCCACGGGACCAGGGCAGTGACCATCCCCCTGTGCTGGCACTGCTGAGGCCACACCTCGAACCTGGGGTCAGTTTTGGGCCCCTCATGACAAGAATGACATTGAGAGGCTGGAGGGTGTCCAGGGAAGGGAACGGAGCTGGGCAAGGGGCTGGAGCACCAGGAGGCTCAGGGGGAACCTTCTGGCTCTGCACAACTCCCCGACAGGAGGGGGCAGCTGGGCGGGTCGGGCTCTGCTCCCAGGAAACAGGGACAGGATGAGAGGAAACAGCCCCAAGCTGCGCCAGGGGAGGTTTAGGTTGGACATTAGGGAAAGTTTCTTCATGGAAAGGGCTGTCAAGCCCTGGCACAGCTGCCCAGGGCAGTGCTGGAGTCCCCATCCCTGGAGGGGTTTAAAAGCTACGTGGATGTGGCACTTGGGGACACACGTCAGGGGTGGCCTTGGCAGTGCTGGGGGAATGGCTGGACTCAGTGGTCCTAGAGGGCTTCTCCAACCTAACAGTTCTGTGACTCTTACACAGAACACGAGGCAGCCACTGCAGGGTTACAGGGGCGGTTTTTATCTATCCACTTATTAAAACTGCCAACACACAAAAATGTCAAGGATTCTGCTCCAGGCTTGCAGCAAGAACTGGAATAAGTCTCCATGTGACTAAGGGAGTAGCTGAGACACCTCTGCAGCACTCCTTCACTTCCAGCAGCCGTCCTGCACACATTGTCTTTCTCAGATGGGTGAGAAATTAAGTATATTAAGCACACTACAAAAATGGGCAATGTAATACTGTTAATTATTATTATTTATGCTTTTTTATATATATATATATAGAGAGAGAGTGTATTAAATAAAAGTTAATTAAAAGTCTCAACTGGAATTAGAAATAGCTGCTTAATAAAGGTTCCTGATTTGAGGCATCTGCCATCTACCACACATGTCCAGTACAATTACTGATAATTTCAATGTTTAAACAAGAATCTAGTGGATTAATTTGGTTCATCTCCCTGTGATGTGCAACTGCAGATTACTAGTGAGCCCAGCGTCTGTTGAATATTCCAACTGTGTAATATTAGGAGAATGTAAAACAATTTAAATTAACCTAGAATTCCAATTGTTTTATTACACTCCTGTTTCAGCAGAAAACAGACATTCATTATCTGCCAAGCCAGAAAAAGTGAAAGGTTGCTTGTAAGTATTTTACAAAGAAGCAGAGACTAGAACAGCTAAAGAGTGAAAATGAAGTATTTAAAAGTAATTAATACTACTAGTATGACTTTGCATGAACAAAAATTTAAAACAGAGCCATTGAAAAACTTTATACAACTAGATTACTTTGTGAAACAGTGGCCAGCACTGACTGAATCAGTATTTTATCAGAAATTGAAACTGGAAATTTCTTCCTGCATAAACCTCAGCTTGTAATACTGTTAAAATACTCCCAAACATCACTGTTCCAAGGAACAACAGGGAAGCAGGAAGGCTTAGAGAAAAACACAAACAGGCTATATACAGTATTATTAACGCATCACAATAGAGATGTAAAACTCTTGGCGAAAACCAGACTTTTTCTAATGATTATAAACCAGTTTTCACCAGCTGGATTGAGGTGTTTTCTTCCATTTTGTCTGGGAATGGCTCTTCCCACAGGAGCAGAGCCACACACCCTGGAAACACTTTTAAATTAAAATCCATCAGCTGAAGTGACAGATGTGCAGAAAGTGGGATCTGCTGGCTTCATCATCTGGGCAGAGAGAGAGGGACCATCCTGCAGAAATCCCAGCCTGGATTCATTCCCCCTGCTGCACTTTGCTCTCCCAGCACAGGCAAAGCTCCCTGCTCTGGAGCTCAGGACTAACTCCAAGGAAGCAGCAGCGATGCCAAAAGCTGCTTTTGTGACTCACTGGCCCAGATGTCAGAGCCCAGTGCTGGTGCAAGGCCGGAGCTCTGCACCAAAGCAGCAGCCACAGGCCCCGGCTGACACAACGGGAAGGAGGTGCTGTTGCTAGGAAAAGGTCAGGATTTTTACAGTTATTTCCCACAATTCAGGGGATGAGCTCATTTCAAGAATTACCTAATAAGAAGGGAGCTCTGTCTCCTCTTTCCCTCTGTAGTTGTGTGGTTAGCCATGACCAAAGGAAAACATTTCCTCTCCAGGCATTTTAGCAGCACAAACCTGGCAGGTCTTCCCTTCCCTGGCTCTCATTTTACACTTTCAATTGTTACTTCTAATCACAAAGGCTGTAATTAGCAACCAGTACACTAAATCCACTGTCATATTTTAAAACAATAACATATTATTCAGGATGTTTGACTATCTACTGTTATTCTTTGATTTATTTTTCATTTTCATATTCACACCTTCCTTTTCATTCAAATCTTGCCAAACTATTACCAAAACTAAAAATAAACACAATAAAGACAAAATTTTGAAAACAAGAAAATGTCAGTATTTGAGCTTAAAATGGAAACTGGAAAGACTTCTCAAGATCTAAATTCCAGTAAGGAGCAAAGCCCAAGCTTTTCCATGAGTAGAGATTTATCTGTTCCACTGACTAATGGCGAAATGACCACAGGAGCTGCTGGTTTGGATGCAGAGGCACAAGAATTTATCTGTCAGAGAAACTCTACTATGAAAGACATGTTTGATAACCAGAAAAGCAGAAAGTCCCTTTTCTCCAAAGGCCCAGTACCTTATCTTTAAAACTACATGCATGTAAAAAGGAAGTATATAACAATAATATCAGATGCAAAGAATGATTCAATATTGCCACTCACCCCAGAAACCCTACAGTTTACAAGCAGTCAAGTGTCCCTGTGCATTTCAAGAACTAAAATATGAAGATAATGGGAACATATGCTCACAGAAATCATCCAAATGTTCAAACCAGTTTGTTGCAGATTTAGTTTGGAACAAAGAAATTAAACATGAATAATGCAAATGCCAAATCCAAACTGCATGCAACATTTTAAAATAGAACCAGAAAGACCCTCCCAGCAAAACAGAGTAAATCTTGAGAAGCTGTTTTACCAACGAGCATTCTCTGAAATCACTATTATTTTCATCACTCTTTTAGAATGGACTTTCAACAGTGTAATATAAAGACATGAAATTGAAAACAGGCCCTAACAACTGGGTAGCACACGCATGAGAACCAATCAGCATTATATTAATCCTGTAAAAAATTTGGTTTGGACAGAAAGAGAAGTATGACAATATAATAAGTTTGTACTGCTACATCTTTAAAGATTTTTTCACAGCATTTTAGATCCTTAAAAGCATGAACACAAGTTCCAGGGTATACGGAATGAATTTCTTTTCTTCTCATTGTGGAAAGACAGTATGAGTATTATGAATACAGCAACAAAAACATGTCCAACTTAAAATTCTAGTCAGCACAAAGTGATAAACTCACTCAGCTTGGCCATGACAATCCAAGTGCTCTGCTCTTTGGGAAGCAGGCAGTTTTTAAAGCAGCAGTAAAACTCCAGGTAGTCAGCACAGCTTGAATTCAAATTGAACTTAATGAAGGGCCAATACGTTTATTGTATTTGTTGCAACAGTGAAGGATGTGCATGAGTGGTTCTTCATAGAATTCCTCAGTCAAATCCATCCCTTCTCTAACTTGCCTGCTTTTCCCTGAATCCACATAATTTATTCCCCTCTTCAGGAAAAACGCACGTAAACCTGGTTCCCTTTAAGTCACATGTACTGATAGAACAATTCAGCAAACTTATCTTCTTCTTTTGTCCCAGAAATTTTTCTGTCCGTAAACATGAACGTGATATCTACAGCTGAAGTATCCAGATACCTTGGGACTCTGCCTTATGATTTATGACATGGATTTAAATGTAAACCACAGAGTGAAGCTTTTTGTATTAAAACCTCATTTCATAAACATGATTTCCAGTAAAACCTCTGCCTCACTCAAAAATAAATATTCTCTATGAACAGGTCCAAATGCCCAGGGAGGAAGAATTGCTACACATCTGTTTCACACCAACCATCTCCTTTTAAAATGTGGAGTTTTAAACCAGTCAAAGTCTGATCTTAGATCCTAATTATAGATTTCCACTTGAAATAGATCCAAATTCTCTACCTAGCCCAAAGCATGTAGAGATCTTAGATCCTAATTATAGATTTCCACTTGAAATAGATCCAAATTCTCTACCTAGCCCAAAGCATGTAGACCAGAAGTCGCCCATGGAACTAACTGGGTAACAGAGAGCAGCAGGATGGCAGCTGCTACAGCAGCTGGTACGGTCAGACACTTCCAATCTGAAGGCTGAAACAAACCACTTAAATAGCAAAAATGTTTGGGCCAAATGTAGGCATTCCACATAGGAACAAACCACTCCAAAAGTTAATTTCTTGCATATAACTTCGTCTTTACAAGTGCAAGGAAGCCCTGATCTGAATGTGTAATTGGAAGCGCTGATTGCAAACAGAACACTGCTCACCAGGACTGTGCCTCCCCACACAACCTCATCTGCACACAAGCACTCATTTGGCACAAGGGTACACCCCACTGCTTCAAAGCTGCCTTGGCTCAGTACCTGTGCTGCTTTCTGCTATAAACGAGGAGGTGCATTTAATTAAAGCTCTGATGTATGCATTGTATTATCTCAAATTACCCTCCACAAAACGTTCTCAATGTAACTTCTCACAATGCAAAACTCACCACATGTACTTCACACAAGCAAGGTTTTAGCTTTCTTCTCCACCACCCCATTACAATATTCCCCAATGGAGTGAGAACATTTGAGCAGAAGTGTATTATTAGAACAGTTTGCAACCAGAATCTAGTCCTTATTGCCATGTCTGCTTTGTACTGTCTAGTAAACAAAAGTCAATTATATTAAGAACTGACACAAATCCCCAAATTCAATAAACGCAATAACATTAACAAACCAATCTACCTTCAAATATACACTGTCAAGAGTTCAAAGCCATTATGATGGACAACAGCATTCACAGGCAGCGACAAAAGCTTTGATCCGGGAAAGAAATATTGACCAACGTGTTTTAGTTAGAATGCACTCTCAATTCAGCTGTTTCTGTTAAAAACAAATGAAACCTTTGAATGCACATCAAAGTAATGTCCCAGGTAATTCATCTTACTGAAGTTAAATATCATTGCAAGAAAAATCCAGACAACATTTGCATGTGTCTCAGAACACTAACAAAGCAGTCACTTCATTCTGTAATACTCTGTGTGGTGAGAGTGCCAATAACAGCAGCCTGAGTCAAACAGTCTGAGAGCCATTGAGAGAGAGCAGAGTTCCACAGACAGGTAACACTGCATGCCCTGCAAACCTGCAGCTGTTCCCTGCTCCAAGTACTGATTCCCAAATTACAGAACAATCCCAACTCCCATCACTTGGACACTACCAAGCTTTAATTCTCACTATGTAACCCCCTAAAAGGCACTAACAAAAATGATTTTTAAAAAGGGCATTTTGACCCACAGTCTTAGATGCCATCAGCAGTAGCAGAGAGCAGGAGATGAAAGATGACATGTTATTTTTCCCCCAGCAAAGCAGAATACAGGAAAGAATGCACTGTCCCTCCTGAAACAGAGATGCACACCAGCGAGATGGGAATAGAACAAAACAATCTACCTATTTTAGGGAATAGCACTTACAATAGGTTTAAGAACTAAGATTATCCACTTGGGAAGAGCCTACTTGAGACTATCTTCATCTTCCAAGGAGCAGAAGGAAGGTTAACCAGCTCCCAGATCACCTCTGTCCAACAGTGGCAGCACATTGGCCATCAGACACAGGAATGTACCACAGAAGAGTCAAACCAGCAATCCAACCAACCCTCCCCCAGAACCATTTAATGCCTTTTGAACCTGACCTGCTAAAGGCAAAGCTGTATTTTATTGTCATTATTTAGCAAAAGTAACAACAGGACTGGCAGCACCAACAAAACTTGGGTACAGCTTAGAAATGTTTGCTTCTATCTCAGGTGAAGTCAGCCAACATCACTCTGTGCCACTCTGTGTTAATCATCATCCAGAAACAAGTGTATTCCATACTTCAAACTCTTTAAAAGATTGGTATTATTAAAAGGTGACTATGGTAATAATTTGAGACTTACGGCTCAAATGAGCCCAAGTTTTATGGAGTTTTTTTTTAATGGTCAGTTCTTCCTTTAGATGTGTCAGCATAAAACATATTAACATCAGAAAATGTGATGTATTCTTCAAAAGGATGCTTCACTTCTTACAGGGACTAAAGCTAACAATTTTAAGTGTAATGTGGTATGTGCAATGTGGCACAGATCATTTAACAAAATCTGTGAAGGTCTGCCTACCATTGCAGACTTTGTCCTGTCCCTCCTATGTAAACTTTTACACAATCGGATAAGCTTCAGAAATTTGTGGAGTTTCTCAATGCAGCTAGGGTAGAATTTGACCTCAGCTATTTATGTTTTATCCAAATACACCACTCAGCAGCTGGAATCCTCTTAATTTAGCAAACCTATGCTATACATGACAAGTACTGAAGATAGCAAGATATCAGCATGCATTCTACTGTTTCTATCTACCCTTTATACAATGCTAATTTTAAAAAGGAATATTTAGTGTCTGCAGCTGAAAAAAACCTGATTTGCAAGCACAGCTGAAGCAGCATTTGATCCAATGCAAGAATCCTTGGTGTCCTGTGCCAGCCATCCTCCTCTTTCACCTCTGCTGTGGCTTCAGCTGTTGTGTCAGGCCCACCCGAGGCAGGAGTGAGAGAATGGCACTGCTGCTGAGAAATCAGATGCTGGCACTTAGGTTCTGTAAGAGACTAAACACCAGTCTCCTCTTCCCAGTTAAATCTTGATTGATAACACTCTTCTTTCCCCTCTTATATACCATTTATCACAGAAGCATGAACTAGTTTAAAGATGCTTAACAAAATCCTGTTTACTGGTCAATGTTTCAGGCCCGGAAATTTCGTACCTCGAACAAAACTATCTCATCTCAGATCAAATATACTTGATAAAGCCTACTGTTTAACTCATTTTAAGGTTTTGCCACTATTTGAAATGCTTACAAATCCTTATTTGCAGTATAGAGAGCTAGGAATGACTTTTGAGCAGACCCAGCCTTTCTCAGTATGTCTCTGAGGGAAATTAAGAATCATCACAAAACAAATAGCATGCAGAGGGTCCATGACAACAAAACCATCTTTCTGTACTGGACACTGTATTAGGCAGTCTCAGATCACTAAACAACTGTTTTCATTTAGGCCATATTTTAACTTAAGTAGCAAATGAATGCTATGCAAAAAGACTTATTTAAAACAACCAAGGGATTTCATTTCAATCAGTTATAATATATTGTTATTATGTAATGAATCATGCTTTCAAACAATGTCACTGATGAACATGAGATACTCTGCTGTCTCTCTTGGATTTAAGAATTAGTTGGCTAAAATTATCCCACTTTTGAAATCAGAAAGAAAGGGATCTTTTAGTGGTTGGTTGACTTCCCTCTGAAGTTACAGACAAAACTCATAAAATGACAGAGCAACATACATAAAAAAGCCAATCCAAAAGAAGGATGGACTGTTAAAAGTCTGATCAGAGAAGTCTCTTACTGATCTAACTGAATCTATAGTATGTAGAACATAAAAGTATCACTCAACTTTAATCACTGCACAAACTCTCCATTTTGACTGCCAACTTTGCCATGCCAAGTCTAATAAAAACAACCCCAAAAGAGAATGAAACCCTACTAGTTTTCTCTATGGGAAAACAATGTCATTTTGAAACACACAAATGCAAACGGGCATGGGAAACTCTCACCAGGTAGGAAAGAAAGGGATGAGAACGTGGTACTTGTTCCTGCTTCCAGTGAAGTTCAGGGTGTTGTTACCAAGCCAGTGGGAATGGGAACTGGCCTTGAGCACTGTGCACACACCAGGAGAGAGGTGTTGTAACTCACTGGAACAGAACCACTGCTCACCTCTCTGTAATCACAGGCATCCTCGTAAAAGGGAGATTTTTATCCTCTGCAACACACCCACGGTTTATATCAAAGTGTACAGAACACAGTGTTTAAGGAAACAAAATAATAGGAGATTTTAAATTTGAAGTAGGGAGTTTGGTGGAAAAGACAGTGTCATAAATGATACTTAGATCCAAGGCAATGTGTTCAAATACAGAAGTTATTTGCAGACATACTCAGAAAGATACTTACACATAAATCTTCTCTTGTAGAAACGAAACCTCAAAAGATTGCTTATAACCTCTAAATAAGCTAAAGAGCTGACAGATGCTTTTTCTCATTCACAAACTTCCTTCCTTTTACATTTCCTGCCCATTATGCTGAGTCTATACATTTCACAGTTCTTTCTCTGTCAGAGAGGAATTAAGTGTAGGCTTTCAGCAGCACTTCTGACTCACCTCACTGATGACAATTAAAGAGTAGCACAGGTAGCAACTCCTGCCTTGGAAATCTTTTACTGCACAAACAGAGGGGAGCAGTTTTTGGGCTGTGCTGCAGCGTGTAGCAGCTTCCTTTGGGTGCAGCACAGCTGCCCAGCACTGCTGGCTCCCAGAACCACCAACACCCTGCAATGCCTTCACCTAAAGAGCTGGACTTGGAGATCCTTGTGGGTCCCTCTCAGCTCAAGAATATTCTGTGACAGTGTTTGTGACTATGAAGCAGCTTGTCTTAGCTGGGGGCTGCACGTGAGGCTGGTCAGCCACAACAGAACGTGAGGGTGAAATACAGAACTTGGATAATCCTTAGTTATTTATAGGCTCTTTACCTCTTCACTTCATAGATCTTTCCATAATGGAAAATGGTCTTTTAGTACAAAGGTTGAAGTCCAGTTCCTGAAAACAAGGGTCACCATTTTGTGAAATGAAAATGGGATATTGTGCAAAGACAGATTTTGAAAATCTCAACCAAAGACAGTTAGAAATGGTCTTGTGTAGCACGCCGCACTGTGGTAGGAAACCTGAAATACTTTCCTTCTAAGCAATCCTAATTAAAAATGTCTCACATACATTTTAATAACAAAAAAAGAATCCAAGTTTGCATCACATTGTCATCTTTTGGGACAATTTCCAGTAAGTCCAGGTAATCCTCTGTTCTCTCTCTTTTCACAAGGCATTAATGACTAGTATTTATAGGAAACTATTAGCTGTAAAGTCCCATTCTCTCAAATCTAAAAGTATTAAAATCAGCTCCTTCTTGAAACCAGTTTCTACTAAATGTTCCGCATCACTGGTATCTTCTAAACAAGACTCACATAGTAAAATATAAGAAAATAACATATAAACAAAAATAATGAGCTTTCTTTCACAAATCCACAAACAGCTGAAAATATTATCTAACATTTAACATCCTGTGAAAAGTTAACTTTGAAGCATGAGAATCACCTCAGACACCTCTAGAATGGCAATTCAATGGCTGATTCACAGTACATTACAATAATGAAGAGCCACATAGAAAGAAAAATAAAGATAATTTTTATTCCTGATTGAGAATGCAGAGTGAAGTTAGATTGAGAGAAAACCTATTATCAGGCTGCAACATGACCAGAAAGTCAGGGCTTTATACAGGCCTGTTCTCTGTACTGACAGACCCCTAGGAACTGCAGCTGGATCAGGAACACTGCTGTCCCTCTCATTTGAAGGATGACTTCCTCAGCACAACCCCCCCAGACAGTGAGGGAAACCCTGTCTTTGGTTATCACCTTTAAGGGCAGGAGAGTTTCCAATTAAATAATCCATTCCTTCCCTGAGATGTACCCTTGGAGTTCTGTGTACGCACTGACATGGCCTATCCCAACCTGGCCCAGGAAAACTGGAAGGATCTCTCCTATAACCATTCCTGCTGTAGGATACTCAAGTTAAATCCAGCTCAGGGCACAGCTGCTCCTGCCATATCTAACTCTCCATGTGATCTGAGACTGAGCTGGGGCCATTCTGCCATAAAGGTGGGGAGTGAAAATTAAATTAAAGACAAATTGTGAACACTCCTGTAGTGCAGAGTCAGGGCTGGCTGTAAACATTCCCTGTGACAGAAAATCCATCAGGTTTGCATCCTTGCTGCCTTTGCCCTGTGTGAAGATGACTGTAAAGGTCATGTATATATTAACAAACAGAAGGAAGTTTGTTTTCTTTTCTTTTTCTCTGTTGAAACCAAAACACTTAAATTTGTGACACATCCATCCTTGTTATCTGGTGAATTTTAGGGGTGGCAGAAATGTTTTGGATAAATGCAAGGACCCCTCAAAACAAGCTTGGGATTCTTTTTCTATTGCCATGCCCTGCATGCAGCCACTGATGTAAATGGAAGCCAGATCTTAACTGCTGCATTTTGTTCGTGCTTGCACAGCAAAAGGCAACAGGGAATTAGGTCCTTTGTTTATAGGCACAAGTTTAACTGGGATGACACTGAACTACTGAAAGAATCTGATTAACAGATATAATACATCAATTTCCTGTATTAAAGGCTATCAAAGCCATCATTCTAATTTTCTTCTTCTCTAACAGGGACAAAAGGATTTGATTTTTTTTTATCATACCAAAGCTCGGCTTTTTTACTTTATTTTTATTAAAGACATCTCTACAATTATTTCATGAAAATGATTCCAGTCTTTTGTCTATTGTAAGGAAGCAAAAGGATTTATTTAGCTAAATTTGCATTCCCCTTTAACGTAATACTAGGGCTTTGTGCTACAGTGGATTAAAGCAGCATCTGTTCTTCTCTAGAAACCTGGAGTCAAATCACAGCAGTGCAGTGAAGTTGCCATCTCTGTGTGCACCCTAACTGGAATCTAAATAAAATTAAAATGAATTCCCAATAGACATGAGAAGGGCTATGCAAGTAAAGTATTTTTGATTAATAAGTCTTGCTAAAGAAGTCCATGATCAGTAACTATTTTTGCACAACAAAGATGCATGAATTAAACAAAACCTGTATGTACATAATTTTTGACATAAAATGGTAATATAGAGGATACTAAAAAGTGAGCTTCCAAATGCAGGGCCTGATTCTGCTCTTGTAACTACAGTCTTCCTAGGCAACAGAAATAAAGAAGCAAACTCAGGAACATAAAGTTGGCATGTGGTCCATACCCTGTTTAAACACAAATGATACCTAAACAAAGCATGGTTAACAAAACCAAGGCACCAATACACTTTCTCCCCTAACCCACGATCCACCTCTTCATAATTCCAGTTACTCTGTGGATCAGGCAGTGTCTGAGCTAAGGGCACATCTTCACATATTTAATGTAATAAACAGAGCAATCAGGGTTCCATCTTAGTTACAGTTTCTGAGGTCTCCTGCAGTTCTGTTATTAAATAAACATAAGAAGAAATAATTGATTGACAGCTGCTGTGATTAAAATACGCCTGACTCTGTAATTAATGATAAAATTACCATTGGGTCTGACAGAGAAAGAACTCTGTAAATGCTGAAAGAGCAAAAAAACTGCATCCTGAAAATCCTCAATAAATTATGGCAAATCCTTGCAATGAAAAGATACAACAATCCAGCCTCAAACTGTGGTCCTTCACAATTTTTAAAAAAACCCTCAATATTCAAAAAT
This sequence comes from Atrichornis clamosus, assembly GCA_013400975.1. Lineage (NCBI taxonomy): Eukaryota > Metazoa > Chordata > Aves > Passeriformes > Menuridae > Atrichornis > Atrichornis clamosus. Next base: position 56,486 of record WBMZ01008948.1, read on the forward strand.
TCAATCCCATAAACTGTCCTTTGCACCTGTCAGAATTCTGCAGAAATTGGAAGTCTTGTGGGTTCACAACCAAGAGGGTGCATTGGTTTGGATGCTCAAAATCTGTGAAGGACCAGTGGATAATTTCCAGGCCACCTTTACGGCATTCATATTTCCAAAATGCCCTGATAGCAGATTAAATGCCATTTTACTCATAGAGCCACACAGCTGAGGCTATAAAGTTAAGGCAATGCAGTGCCTTGGATTTCAATTGGAACACCACACGTTTCACTTGGAAAGCAACACCTCACTTCCAGAACTCACTTCCCAAAGCTCTGCTAGAGACCCCTGCAGTCTGAACACCAGTGGTGTTAAACACCAAAAAAACCAACCGAAATATGAGAGCAGCTTTAAATACCTACAGGTAACATGTTCACAAGTGCTGGGGTGACACCTGGCATCCACCCCCAGAGAAATGACTACTTTTAGGCCAGCTTTTATTATTCACAGCTCCTTCTTGTTGGTGTTCAGGGCAAGCACAGTTTGCAGGCACTATTAGAGCAATCACTTAAGTGTGCTAATCAACTACACCATTCTGAGATTTGCCTCTTCAGAGAGTGTCATCCTTGAATTGCCATCTTTAAACTTCAGAGAAAACAGCATCAGTTTAAAGACAAACTGTTATTTCAAAGGAGCTGCTCCACCCAAAGTCCTTGCACCCACTCTTGAGACCCTCAAAGGCACTAACAGTCCCAGCCTCCAAGAGATGGAAGAGTATTTTCCTCATGAAGACCCAATATTGGGAGAAATACTTTCTATAGGCATGAGAATAGAAACATGGTTCTCTTAAAAGATTTTTCATTTTGCAAACATGAAATGGCCACAGGGTGAGAAAAACCACATAAGACCATGAAATCCTAAGAAATCACTTCCCATTTCTACAGAAGAACAGCCAGCAAACCACTGGGGAAGACACCTTCTCCAGCAGAGAAGGTCTCCTTGCCCAGCAGTCGCTCCCTGCATCAAGTCCTAGCCACCTTCCAACACAAGTCTGTAACAGGAACAACAAATCAGAGTTACTGTTCAACTTGGTATTTGCACTTTTCAGGTGAGAAACTGAATCCTTGAGTTTTCATACCTGGAAGTTGCAAATTTTTAATGAAACTGAACTGCAAGATATTTATTAACTGCACCAGGATCCCAGAGGGCTTCTAAAGGGACAAAGAAACAACTGAATACTGTTGATACACGGAGCTCTATGGTTTCCACTGGTTAGCTCCAGGTGTTTATCACAGCTAGTATCTTTGATGATAATGAATTATTTGAGATTAGCAGAAATAGAAAAAATAATGGATGATAGATGAGTTCACACAGGAAAACCCAACACTGAGCTTCTATGTAACCAAGAGAAAAAAACCTCAGCTGACTACTATGCAACAGTACTCTCAGTATCTGCAATTTCAGGAACTAGAACAGGATATCACAACAACAAAACCAAATCTGGTAAAAAAGCAGAAGTAAAACAGAAAATGGGTCATTTTATTCAGCATGGCTTTAGCTCTCCCAAAGCACCAGATAGACGTAATGAATTCTGTGTTTATATGAAGGATATCTGCCACAAGAATAGACACAGTTAAATACAACCATCCAAACTAAGTACTCAGCAATTCCTCTTTTAGCACATCAGGCAGAATAATCAAGTTTAACTGAAAGGAAGCGCATAGCAATGTGCAAATGGAGGAAAAAAGTCTGAAACAATGATGAATAACAGAATGCAACTGTGTAATAGGCAAATCTGTCACTACAGTAACAGTTATGAATTATGTTTTGTAGCAAGCCATGCAAAGGTAACATCACTTATGCAAACATTACCAACTCCACACAGGAAACTTACATTATTCTTTTCCTTAAGGGTAAAAATGGGCTGAAGGATCAATAAATGTGTGACTAAACTGTACTATGAAACACTTTTCTTTACCAAAAAACATTTTGCCTTTCTTTTCTAGAAAAGAAACTGTTGCATTCATACACAGTTATGCTGAATCCAGTCACTTCCTCGTTTTATTTTTCCACACATGCCCACACCCAATTTAAGAAGTTTTCTATCTTTAGTTAAGTGGAATATTCCCTTAACAGTCAAACAGCTCAGCTTTTCATTGAATTATTTGGTGGAATAAACTTTCCCGATGCATCGGAAATAGATTTATTTTGCAAGTGCCCTGCAAGTGCAGCATAACAATTTTAGTTTATCATCAATCCACACACAGCATCACACCAGAAAAATTAGTTTGTGCTTCGAGTTTTCAGGAGGCTCATGAAACACAGTCCTGTGTTTCTGTACTTCTGACACACGTTATTTTGGTAGTTAGCAACATCATAACAATAGGGACTATATGTGTTAACGTGACAAATCCCACTCTGTTTTTCCCGTGTCTGTTATTCAAGTATGTACTTGAAAGGCCTTTGAACTAAGCTTTTTTTTCCTTTTATTTGCTTTTCTGGCTGAGGGCACGAGTGGCAAATGACCATTTGCCCCGGGCAGTGCTGCTGAGTGTAACACACACCTTCCCATGCTGCCAGGACAAGGCCAGGTCTGCCGGCCGGTCCCGGGCACCGGGAACAGCCTGTACCAGAGCTCAGCAGCAGAACACACGCCGCTGGTTTGACACCAGCCATGTGATTCCTTGCAGTGTCCCGAACTCCCCAAACGCAGTGTTTACACGGCGGGGTATGGAGCGGCACGGCACACGGAGCTGTCACGGCACACGGAGCCAGCTCGGCTCACACCCTGCTCCCACAGCGCCCGGCGGGTCTCCGGCTCTGCCTCACACCCGCAGCCACCGCAGCCGAGCGGGGCCGGCTTGGGACGCCGCGGGTTAACGTTGATGGTGATGAGGATTTAAACCTCGAGTCCTGCAGTGCAGACGGCGCTGCCGCCCGGCCCCGCTCCCGACCCGGGACACAGGGAACGAGCTCCCGACAGCCGCGACACGGGGACACCCCGGGACAACGGGAGTGACCCCCAGGGACAACCCATGGGGACAAGGGGGGTGATCACAGGGAAAACAGGGGTGACCTCAGGGACAACCCCCAGAGCCAACGGGGGTGATCCCAGGTACAACGCACAGGGACAACCGGGTGACCCCAGGGACAACCCCCAGGGACAAAGGGGGTGATCCCGAGGATAACCCCCAGAGACAACCCCCAGGGACAACGGGGGTGACCCCAGGGACATTCCCCAGGGACAAGGGGTTGCCCCCAGGAGCAACCCCCAGGGACAAAGGGGCACCCCCAGCGCCTGCCGGGCCCCCCATCACATCCTCCCGCACCGCCCCTCAGCGAGCCCGGGCAGCGGCGGCGCGGAGCCCTTTGTGCGGCAGTGGCGGAGCTGGGGCCACCCCCGCACCCCTCGGCAGCGCTCACCAGCTGTCCAGCTCCAGCTCCAGCAGCGACTGGGTCCGCTCCGAGCTGCAGTGCAGGCACCACATGGCCGGGCCGGAGTGTCGGGCGGAGAGCTCCGCGCCACCATAGCCGCCCCTCGGGCCGCCCCGCCCCGCGCCCGCTCCCCTCAGCGAGCTGCGGCGGGGCAGGGAAGCGGGAAGAGCGCACGCGTGGAGGGCGGGATTCCCGGGAAAAGCGCGGCTCCAAGGGTTCCCCTCACGCCAGCCGCTCTCACACCGCTCACTGCGGCCGGGGGCTTCTCGGGCCGGCTGCGGCGGGCACTGCTCTCTAAGGGCTCCCCTCACGCCAGCCGCCCTCATCCCTCTCACCGTGGCCGGGGGCCCGCCGGAGCCCGGCCCGAGGGGCCCCCGGCTCCCCGACAGCGAAATAGCAACACTCTCCCCGCAGCTCCATACGCTGTAATAAAACAACAAAGTAGTTTGGGGAAACTTTAGTCAGAAACTAAAAATGTCGCCCAGGCAAATCGGGTGCAACACAGAGCACGGCGCAAGGCGCAGCTGGTGCCGTGTGTACAACATACCTCGTATTTATACATCCCATGAGGGCTGATCACGTCTTTCTGGCTTGTAAAAAGAATCAAGGCGACTCTACCCAGAGCCCCTTAGACATTTGGATGGAGCGTGCGTTTTACATAGTTTCCTAAGGAAGCATTAGGCATAGATTCCAATAAGCCCGGGTTTAACTAGCTTTCAGTGAAACTCAAACACGTTAAGGAAGTACACACCTACACCGGCTGTTTTCATAGCAATGCCACTGCAAGTCTCTAACCAGAGACTATATACACGGCAGTGGCGGCTTTCAACATCCAGTGGTTATCCAGGCACTCTCTTCCCCGCAGAAGGTCTGGGATCCACAACAACTCCACATTTTTCTGGTCCTGACTCAATGCCCTCCTGCACCAAGCTTCATCTTGTAAACAGAGACAAATCCAAAGCAGACATAAGCAGTTCCCAAAAGGCAACTGCTCCTTTGGAAACCAGTTTCCATTTAGGACCAAGAGCAGACAGTTTTAGCGTGGGCTGTGAAGGAGGAGACGTACTGGAAAGAGTGGCTGAGAAGCTCTGACCTCAAAAGCAGTCACAGAATTTTCTGAAGAATGTGTTTTCTGAAGCCACTTCAAACACAATCTTCCTTCTACAGATACGATCACACTAGATCAGCAAATAACCAAGCAATACAAACACATCCCATTCCAAACACTGCATGGATAATTATTACATATGGCTTTCCCCCCATCAGTGTCAAACATCCAGAACTCTCAATTTAGTTTCAACCATTCTGCTACAAGGTTTTTGTTAAATCACCTCTTGCTTTAATAAGGCTTTAAAATTTAAAGTAGAGATTAAATGCCAAAATCATCTGTGTATTTAAGGTCTTGCATGTATTCCAACCACGGGAATCAAACACAGAAAAACAAATTCTTGCTGCACTACGCAGTCAGCATTGTGGTTTCCGAGTCGAGGCAGCCTCATGCAGTTATTTTTGGAGGGATTTTCTGTGTGTGTTTCACCATTCCAAAATCACCTTCATTGAACCGTAATCCGTAGTGTACAATCCAGTTTCCCCCGGGTAACAACAACTGTAATGCATACAATCTACCCTCTCTCAGGTGGTGATTTAGCACAGACCTCTAGGTCTATGACCTTTTCAGACAATTTTTGGTGGCACATAGCTAAGTTTCTTTGCCATGCTGATGACAAATGCAGAACACACAGAGCTGGTGTTTCAGGCCCCAGAAGGCAGGGGCAGGAAAGGCTCTTCTACCAACACAGAGCCAGCATGGGCTTCTATACCACTTTATTTATCTGCACTTTGCATAGGAAGCTTTGGCAGAACCAACAGGATGTATATTCTCTGTCCTCCTGCTGCTATTTTAACACCTAACTAGCTTTAGAATTGCCACTAAGATATCGTAGAAATAAGCAGTGCAGTGTAAGGAGGTCGAAAAGTAACTTTTTATGTCCTAGTATCCTTATTCCTGGCAATTTGTTGGAGCACAACTAATAGCACAACACAAAGTTATCTTTTCTCTGTCAGATCAACTTGACTTAAGCAAAACTGAAGGAACTAGGAAATCTCTGTGCAAGAGGAAGTAAACAAAGATTTCAAACCATCAATCCACCCTCCAGATCAGCCCAGAAGTTTGAGGGAAATAATTCTGATGCAAGTGAGCTGGCTGACCACGGGAAGAGCTTATTGGGACAACAGTCTCACTCCCTGTAGCTGCTGGCTGCTTCACTTTGGACCACTGTCGTTGCCAGCCAGTTGCCCAACAAATAGCACTGGCAAACCACAATATCTCAGCAGTGAATGACTCGCTCAGACCATTCAATCTTCCTTGCTAAAGCTGACTGTATTGTATTTCCAATACAGAAATATAATGAAACCTGAGATTAAGCACAACACTGAAATTTTGGTTTATCCAGTAATTTACATAAATCACTGCTATTTAATGTGTTAATGGCTAAAACAAAGTTTATAAACCCCCAGAGTGCAACAAACTCAATTTGTAATTATGAGCACACAGCAATTTGTACAACATGGCATCTAAATCTACAGTAATTATGACCCTGCTTAAAGGGTAATTCCCAACTTAATCACATTTAATACACCATTATTTCCAAGATCTAAAAAGGCTGAAAAATAAGCATTTCTCATGCATTTGGCTTGAATAAAAGCAAAGGGTTACACAGGGAAAAAAATAGAAGAAACTACTAGGGGGTAGTTTTCTTCCTGCAGAGTATAAATATAGCCATGCAGCATTGTACAATAAAATGCATATACAGGGCAAAATACACATTATTGCTCTCACACCGGGATTTGGGGGGATATTAATCCAATTCCTCCCTTGATAAAAATATGCTAACCCATGTGGATTCTCCACCTCCTCCCTCCCGTGGTGAATTCCCCGTTTCTCATGCTCTCCTTCTACCCGTGCTTACCTGTACACATAATGTAAACTAAGTATTCCTTAAAAAAGATTGGGATGTATCAGTTTCACAGTATTTTGGTGCACAGTGAGAATTATCAATGAACAGTAATTGATTCTCTAACCACATAAAACATCATAATGTTCCCACATGACCTGGAATTACACGAAATTCTCAAATATGACAGTTAATTCTTCAAAAGCCAACATGCTACTGTACTTATCCCAGTTTTGTGTCCCTCCAAAGTGGATCTTTTATCTTCTCTCATACACATTTCTGCATTTTCTATGGCTATGTATTAGTTAATTTCATTTTTTTAAATGCCAACACACAAAAATCAGCATTAAAACAATAACTACAACTTCAGCTCCTTTTAAAAACTGAACTTACAGAGCCTTTAAACAAACACATCTGGGAAAAGGCTTTATGTTGTCTGTTGCTATGCAGTAGGCAAAACAATGAATCTTTGCAGTCTTTTCTGCTCTCCTAAGAACAGATCCAAAGCCTATTTAAGGCAAAGGAAATCTTCACTGACTTCAAGGCTTTGGAGACTCAGAGAGGTACTTTTCAACTACCTGTCTCAAAGCCTGCCACCTTTACAAAGCATAAACAAGATTACTGCTGTGTGAAGGATGGGAATACTGAAGCACAAAGATTAGAAACCACAGCAGAGGAAAATCAGAATAACTTCTCCCAGTTGCCTTACAGATCAGTGGGAGAACTAAAAATGAAACAGATCTATCTACACATTCTGCTTCTTTATCCCCTCCCATAAAACAAGGAGCTCCACTCTACAAAAAGGGCAAAAGATCAGTGTCTATTGCTGAACCTCAAAAGAAATCTTGTCAGAGAAAGGCTGTGCTCTCCAGCAAAGTCTCTCCGTACCCTGGCTAGAAGATTTGGATAAGAGAAACAATTTTGGAACAAAAAAGGAAATTCCACATGATAGCAAGGTTTCAAAATGCTAAGATGCACTGATTTATGCAGGACGGGAGTATGCAAACCAAGCAATCCTTCAAACTACAGTAAGCTGTGAAGCACACACAGAATCTCAGCAATGAGACAAACAATGCCTAAAGAGGCTTAGATTGCAGTCAAACCATTAGACCAGAGCCAGGATTCCTGACTCGAAATTCCCTGCTGTCACTGCTCTGACCTGGTTTTGTCCCTCAGAGTCAGGAGTTGATCCTACAAACCCTCATTTGTGCTTGAAGCTATTGTAAACTGTATTACTGGTGCACTGTAACACTGCCTGACTACATCCACGGGAACAACACTGGGAAAAGTAACATCAGGCAGGGCTTTTCAGAACATGGTTTAGGTGTCCCTCTCAGAGAGCTCTGAAATGCTGCTCACACTGCTTCTGTTCCTCCTCTGGTTCTGCCTCTGCTCCCCAGAGTGCAGCTCACAGCAAGACACACTTTCGGTTTTCCATAAAATTAATCAGTTACTAGAAAACTGCATTTCATTACAATACTATCGAGAGATTTAAAATTTCTCTTGACAGATCCACAGGCACACAGAACAATTTTTTTTTCCTGTGCAAATTCCATGTAACCTCCCTCTGAAAAGAATTTAGCAGAGGCCTTTCTGCAGTTGTCAAGGTTGCTGCCACTCACCCCAGCAGTGAAACGATACCTGAGGAGCAGCAGCTGCAAGAGAGGTCAATCAGCACTGAGCAGTGGTTCTTCCCGAGAAAACATGTTCTTTTCACAAATCCACGGACAGAAGGAGAGTGGATGCTTGGAAATTCCCCCAAGGCAGTACAGAGGCTGAGAAGAAGCCAGAGAGCCCCCTTAGAAAGAAGTTCATCTGGAAGCCAGGAAAGCCACTCTATTCACCAGAAATTGCAGATGGAGTGAAAGGGAAAGCTCTAATCTGCACTCCTGGGGCAATAAAGGCAGGACTCTGTACCAGGAACACAAGGTGACTGCAATTACAACTTTGCTGATACCATTACACATATGAAAGTCTTTTGTCCCTTCTGAGTCAAATACGGACAAGAGTGGCTCCTTCATTTTCCTCACGTGGAGTGGCACTTTCTTGGATGAATCCAGAGTTCCCACAGCTTAGGACACACCTAAATATTTGCAACACCAAGTCACTGGGTTCCAGGGTTTCTCTGGCTGTGTGTTTGGTGCCACTTCTGAGCAAGGGTCGTGGGTACTGAGCCCATGGGGGTCAAGATAGAGAAACTCAGGATGTAAACCAGGAGACCTCACAGAGGGAAAGCTGAAACCATGAGCTCACCCTTCCAGACTGTTACTTAGCCATGATAAAAGACTGAAAAAGTAATTGTCGCTGAATAAAATACCTTTAAATGGACAGAAAACACACATTGGAATGATACAAATAGTGCAGGTGGTGAATACACAGGATTTTAATGCTCTTGAACACCCTGTGTAAACCAGCTGAACCCCCATCACCCTTTAAAAATGTGCCATACCAGAAGGTCCCTCACAGCCTCCTCTTTTTTCTGTGAAAAAGCATTTCTTAGGGATTAGCAGCAACTGAAGATTAACAATGCTTAGTTATGCTTCATGCCATCAACATCTCAAAGGTTTCCATCCCCAAGAAAAGCACAGTTATGTTTGCTTGGTATTTAATGTTTTGGGTTATTTTTCTTTCTTCCTGTTTGAACAATTCATAAATTTAGTGAGATGAGTCAGCTTCTGTGTGCACAGCGGGGTTTTCTGCACACACTGAAATGAATAGAAAAACACATGACCAATTTTAACATTTTCTACTAAGTTTTTCTACTTCTAAAAAATATGGAATAGTGTTTCTTTGAACACGTATGTGAAAAGAATTACAAATCCCCCACAAAGGGTGGCTGAAAGCTTGGGAACATAATTACTAGTCGTATTAAAGTAAATATTGGAATGCTGCTACTTAATATTCTGTACAGAACTGTCTTTCCACCAGCATTTGTGACATCTGGCCCAGTATAATGTGCTACCCGAGAGATCACGTGTGCAGTGCATGCCATGCAGAAGGACATATTTTCCATGACTTGCCTTTCTGCAGGCATCATTCGAAACCGAGGAATTTTTGTACTTGAAGCTCAGATTGTGTTACAGTTGTTTATTTTGATAGCAACCACTAAGTTTAAACTGTTACTAAAATGACAAGCATCACTGAAATCCCCATATATAAATAAAAAATAATTGACCAAAATCCGATTTTAAGGTAAAGAAATCAGTTTTTCACTACAAGCATATTTAAACACAGTGTTAAGAAGAAAGTTATAAGGAAGGTGTTACTATTTACCCAATAAAGTTAGATTTAAAGGCATTTCATCAAAATATTTTCATGGCTTCTGTATTAGTGCATGACTATGCAATACAACTACTTTTAAATCCAGAAGGATATTTATCCACATTCCCATTTTGTCAAATCCACCAGCATTGAGATGCACTGTATTGCAGAGACAGGAGACTTGATTGAATGCAGGAATATTTACAGACTACACTTCTTTTTGGCAGTTGCACATCCTCAGGCTGATCCTGCAGGTGACTGTGCTGGCACCAGTGTCCCTTTCCACAAAGTTCAGTGGAGGCTTCCTGCTTAAGCTTTATGTAGAGTGCAAAGGGTGGTCACCATGGGAAAACAAACCAACAAACCCACATTCCCCAGCAGTGCTCACGGAGCAAAGTGAGTTATGGACTAAGGTCACCCTCTCCAGACACATAGCCCAGGGAACAGCTGCGTGTGTGACTCCACTCTGTGCTAACACAGCTGAGCCTCCACCAATTGACTTCAGTCCATGGACCACACTCAGGACTACAAAAACACAATCCCAACGTAAAGCATGCAACAAATATTGATGTCTCCCATGGTAATCTTTATAGGTAATAGAAACTTTGAATGGTGTAAACAAAAATAGGAGCGGCAGCAATAACAACAGACCTTGAAGAAATGCTCCACACCAACGTGGAATGAAGGCCATAAAAAAAGGAGTATTTTTGTTCCTGTTTCCTGACTGGAGCCTGGAGGGTAGCACAGCATGTTCCAGTGCCCTCCCTATGGAATATGCTGAACTCTCAGAAAAAAAGCTGGGCAGGGTAGGATGTTTTCACAGGGAGCAGGGCTGAGACAGGGCACAGCAGTGTGTGCCCACTGTCCCACTGGCTGCTCCAGGCAGCTCCAGCCAGCTCCCAATCCCAATCCCACACCTGAAAATACCCCTACTGTACCCCCCTCTAACCTTGGATAAAGAAATGAGGTGTAAAAGAGTAGGATAACATTGTGTTACCTTTCCAGGCATTATTAAACCAGAGGGAAGAAATCAGAAAATACCAAAGCTAAATGACAGTACTGCATTTTACATGCAATGCATCAGGGATTGAGAGGAAGGTTGTTTATTAATACAGAGTGAATCATTTCAAGCGTAAGGAGACTTAAATTATTTGTTGTTTGGCACCAGTCATGAATGTGCCAGTACAGAACACCGAGGTGTACACACGACACCACACCTTCACCTTCTCTACCGCACTGACCTGCACAGGCATGGCAAGGCAAAAAAGGACCAGGTAAACTCCTCTTTGAAACTCTTTGGTGCAGGTAACTAATTACATCTGCCAATATGTTAAAAGAAAAAAGAAATGCACGCCCCCAGTGTTACATCAGTGAGGAACACCCAGATTTGCCTTAAACCTCTCTTAGGCACCATTAGCAAATTACAAAGAGGAAACAATATGCACATGACTATGTACAGTAGATATTTGTTCAGAGATGAACAGGATATATTTCATTTCCTTTAGGAAATGCATGACTCTGAAATTTTATGCCTTGCACAAGGGTTGTATTTTGGCACAACTGCACACTGACTAACGATAGTGAGAAGACATCAGGGTGCTAATTTTAATATTTTAAAATTATTACTTACTGCAGTCTTTGTTTTGAATCTGGATAAAACAGAGGACCAAAGGATGGCTCCCCTCTTGCCAAGGGGAGAAGAGAATGGTTTCACTGAAACAGGGCACCCTGCTTTCTTTTAGCAGCCCCTTGAAGGGATATTTCCACACAACACCAAGCACCCCCTGCCCCACAAGGTGACTACTAAGGGACCTATACCATAAACCCAAGCATATTTTAAATCACTGCCTTCAAAAGGCAAAAATGGCAAAAGAAATCCCATTTCTGTCACCCAAAGCAAAAAGGTTACTTTGCAATAAACTACAGCACTAAGGGCACTTTTAACTTCTGATTGACCTTTTGTCCTGTCACAGAAAACATTTAATAAATTCTCATCTAAATCTTAGACAAAAAGAAAATTTAAATCCATTATGATAATTAATTACATAGTACAATTATGGGTACGTACCCTTTCAAATGCAAACAGTTAATTTACAACTAGAGTCAATCCAGGTGTCCTAGGAAAAGCTGCTGTCCAATCTGGGGATTAGGAATGGGAAGTAATTTGAAAAGTGAATTCATTTGCTTTTCCATCCTATGTTCTATCCCCGCTCCAATCCAGGTGCCCATGCTACAAACTCACAGTTTGTATCTTGGCAAATAGAATTACCCTGAGGCAATAAAGGAAATGAAGAATGCATCGTAAATGGATGATCTTTGGCATTCACCGTAAGATTACTCAGTGAATCAGTTTATATTAATGTTACTTATCTTCATCAACGTGCAGGAAACATACTCTGAACTCAAAGGGACTCCAATCTCTCCTCCTCCTCCTCTTCAACACACACAGGACTGCAAGAGCACTGGCAATGTAATCAATTTGTATTTTGTGTTATGTGACTGGAGAGATTTCCTCCTTCTCTACTGTAGAATTTATCCTACTGTGCTCAAAGCTCGGTTTGCTGAGAAGCCAGAAAACTGAATTACAAGAAACACTTTATTTTGTTGATGGGATTGCACAGGGCTGACTGGGGGCAGAGCACGGCCAGTTCCTGGTATCAGCCACCACAGACAGGGAGGGTGATGGAGGAGAGGGATGCACTTCCAGTCAGTGTTTCTAGGGAGAGCTTTCCATCCTAATGAGCCTGACAGGGACTGACAGCACAGCTGAAGATGAAATGGGCTATTTTATAGACGGGAAGTCATCTAATATCCTCAGAAGGTTTCTGGTATGAACAACATTTTATGGACTGTGGATCCAAACTCCTGTCCCAAACCAAAGTTAAAGCTAAGCCTAAGGTGCAAACCCCACAGTGGATTAGGGACCACAGCACCTGGTGGGACCACAGTCCAAAGAGGTGGAACAATCCAACACCTGGTCACCAAACCTCTTCTCAGATGCTGCAGAGATTTTGTTATTGAACAACCACGAGGATAAATTTTAGTCTTCTAACTCTCCCCTCCTAATTCTCCCCCAGTGTCTGAGAACAGCACCCAAGTGTGATGCACAGGGAGCAGACCTCTGTAATTCATTTACAATCCCCAAGGGACACAAATAAAACTTCATAGCATCAAACCCCCCATTACATTCACCATCAGCAGAGCATTGCTTTGGGCCTGAAGCCTGTAACATGAAACCAACATAATGAGGTGTGCAACCCCACTGCAAAGAAAGAAATAGTGGATAACAAACCCTTACGTGTTTAGTTATCAACTAAAAACCCTGGTGTTTAAGTCTAGGAGGAGAATTCTGACTTGCTAGAGACAGAAGAAAAATGAAGAGCGCTGTAGCTCACCAAGAAGTGTTACAAACCTTTTCCATTTCCTTGATTGGATCACCAGCTTGGATATTATGCCATCTTTCGTTTAAATTATGAATTGCAAAGTAATTGAAATGTGAAGTATTGCTCAATCCTCTTAAAATTTCATCTCAAGAAATTCAGTTGCACTTGATTTAATGTTTTCTTCCTACCAAAAAAACCCCAAAATCAGAGAAATTAAGAATTTTTAATCTTGCTACTCTGTATCTGGTACTCTCAACTGACAACACAAAATCCTCTGGTTTTTATAGGTAGGTGAACACAAAATTTACTGAAATAATTGCCTGAGCAGTTGAGTGTGTCCAATCTGTATCAGCTGCTTGCTCTACAGCCATTCCAGGAGCTTTTCTCCCAGATCACTCCACAGTTTTTGTTACCCACCACAGTGAGTTTCAATGAGTAACTTAAAACTTGCAGCAAAGATGCACCTTTACTTATGTGGTTCTCTTTCCACATATCATAGACAAAGAATCTGCCTGTGCTCAACATAAATGAGATAATTCATTTTGCTTTCACCTTGCTTAGAAATCCAGCAGAGCCTGTCCTGATGTTCTTTAGCTGGTGATGTTTTCTTACATTTATTTTATATTAAATATCTACTTACAGCATGCTCTAGCTATTATGGATCAAGGTAATGATAGCAGGAAGGTGTTTGTTGTGGTTTGCGGTTTTTATTCATCAAATCAATTTTCACTAATGGAGAAATACTCAAAGCAACCCTTTTCCTACTGTCCCAAAACCTACCCCATAAACCAGAAGGAATGAAACAAACAGCCCAAGCTGGAGTTATTTCAAATGGATGATTTTTGAAATTCACAGGAAGCAAGTACATTTGGAACAATGTAGAAAGATCATCTGACAGACAATCCATAACCCTTATTTTTTTTCTCAAATGGATACTGTGTGAGTGCCAATGGCACCAATGGAGCCTTTCCCAGGACAAATGGAGTTTAAAGCTCCTGCCATTCTTGTTCAGTGACACAGAGCTGAGAGGCTGGGATCTGGTGTTTGGTTAGGCCTGAAGAAAGCACTCACAGTGACCCACACCAGAGTCCCAGCGCAGTTCTCTGTGTTAGGATTGCTGAGAGCAAGTTCCAGTTTCGGGTTGTTGAAAGGAAGAGGCACCATTAGCACTGAAGAAAGGTGACACTTTCCACACTGTGACAGAATAGTCAAAGCTGCACCTCGCCTTAAACTAACCCTAAGAGCTCTCACAGACCTGGATTCACCCTCCCTATAATGCCAACAAATATAAGTGAAGTAAAAAAGAGCCCCAGATGTTCAAAACAAAGCCTGCTGAGTTCAGGCCTCACAAGCACTCGCTGCAGCAGTATTCCATGCAGAAACTGGGGCTTAGTGCAAATGCTGCCTCTGTCTGGATGCTCAGAAATAACATTTCCCTTCAGATGGTAATGATGGTACAAGTTCCAACCCTGCTCACGGACAGGCCCCAGAACATACATGCTCATAAGAAAAACATCATTCATTGTTTCCCCTAAATTCTCAAACGTTATTTTCCTGTGCAGTGCAATAAAACACCCCAGTTCCTTCTCTCCTCCTTTTCCTCCACCACTCAAACACAAGTTGAGCACTCTGTCACCAATTACTACCTCCTTTACGTCAAAGATGCACTCTTGAGCAGACATCTGGTGAAAATTCCTGCATGTTCTGTCCATGGCATAAAGGGAATTGTAACAGCACATACACCCTTCCATTAATCCACTTCTAAAAATGAAGGATTAATTATTTTAACTCTGTTAGAGTCTAGACACTTCTGCAAAGTTTTCAAATAAAAGTAACTTCTTGTCTGTGGTGAATTTTATTACACTAAGAAAATCACTGTATAAAAATCTCAGGGACCCATTCTTTACTCAAATTCCAACTGCATGCCAGATTTTCTCTATCCAGAACACAATTCTCCTCAGAATACTCAGCTCTGTACTAGGAGGGCTCCACATCCCATGTCCTCACACATTTGAATTCTACATAAAGCATTACATGAGCACAAGTATGAGATATGAACAGCAAAAGAGAGGCAATAAACTTCAAAAACAATTCAGGGAGTTTTATTTTGGAGAATACATCCCTGCCTTTAGGTTCCCAGAACATGCTCACTCACGTGTACAGCTGGAGTTGGCAGAACAGCATCTCCCTTAGAGGTGGCAATTCCCTCTGTGTTTGTGGAGGAAGAAGAGAAGATCTGACTTTGCATGAAAGGAAAAACAGCAGAATTCAGATTTAGAAGCAGCTACCGAGGCTTTCTGGATGTCTGGAAACTGCAGTCAGTGCTCTGAACAGCTCTGCTAGAGGAGAAGAGTTTGGCAAAATCCCAGATGGGGAACAAACGCCTGGAGCAAGCCGGGCTCTGCCAGGGGAAGCACCCGGAAACACACTGAATGTTCCAGGTCTGCATCATTCAAAACATAATTTAATCAATTTACCAAAGCCATTAGAACGTTTCCCTCCGGGTGAAAGACAAAGGCACAAAAGGCATCTCCTCTTGGCTCGTTTCTGTAAAGTGTGGTCAGACATACTCGAGTCCAGAGGCCAGACAAAAATGAGCATGAGGCTGAAATTAAATCTTCCTGGCTGCTCTAGCAAGAGAATTTAAGAAGTCATTTTTATTTTAAGTATACACTGTTAGCTGGTGCATTAGCCATGTTTGGGAAGTTTGCTCTGCATCATTCTCTCTTTTAGGACCTCAGTGGGCTTTTAAGCGTGAAGCCACCCAGACACTCCCTGCCGTGCTCTCCACACAACTGTTACATAAACCTGATCCATTTTATTTGTTGTGCTCAAACCCCAGCTACTGCAGTTTGGAAACAATATTCCCTGGGCCCAAACAACAGGCACACCAGCTCCAAGGGAGCAGCCTGATCAGCAGCTGCCACAGCTCGGACTGCCTGGCTCCAGCACGAAGGGGTAAAGATGCTGAACTTCACCATTATTGCTCTATTTATGGCTAAAGCTTAACCTACATCAGGTATAACCCCCCAAATCTCTATGCAGCTCTTGGCAACTGTTCCTAAAAAGCTGTAAATCTATAGCTCTGTAAGTGGCAAGCAATCTCAAAAGTGAGTGAAAGTTTCCTGGGGAAACAACCTCTTCACTTCATCTGATTCTACTTAAATGGTACAAAGTAATATGGATTTCCCAATTAGTTATATTAAAATAGATAAAGCTTATGATTTCCAATAAAAGGCTCAATATGGATGTACAATATTGGTCTGCAGCATGGAAAGGCTGCTGTATAAATAATCCAAGTAACCTTTCAGGCTGAACCAAGCAACACAGTGTCATAAATCCTCATGTAGGATAAAACCACCACGGAGCTGACAGTAAGCAGAATAACCTGAGAGGTTTGAGACAGGTGCTGGAACAAAGACTCTACTGAAATAGCCCAGTATTTATACCCAGCTCTTATAAGAATACTCTAAGAGATAAAACTTAACTACCTTTGCTTGATGAAAGCAGAAACACTTTAGCTTCGAGAAGCATGTCTATCTCTGCTTCTTTCTCTTCATGTAAATCTGGCACTTTACATGAAAATCCTGCAGGCAAGCAGACTGGTTATTATTTCACCTGACACTGCTAGAGAGCATTTAGGTCAGTCTGCACAAAGAACCAGATCTTTCCTGATGCCAGTTTTCCAACACTGTCGGCCTTTGGAGGGTCTCCTGCTGCTCCCTGATGAAGCTGTCGTTTCCCCACGTGACAGAATTTAAGAGCAGGTGACACACCATGCATTTTGCTGAAGTTGTGCTGTTTCAGAAAATGAAAAGACTATCAATATTTGCTTTGGGAAACGCTTCTCCCCAGATCTCTCAGATGCATCTTGCTAGAACTTCCTCCTGCTGGCGAGAGAGCATGGCACAGTCACTGCCAAAATGATAAAATGAGGCTCCTCCTTGTTCACAGACAAACTTGCATTGAAATCATCTTGCTGCAGTGTGGGGAAACACAGCAGCTTTCATAAAGCCTTCCCTGAACAAAAGGTTTAAGGACCTTTAGGGGCTTTGCCTTATCCTAAGATGAAGAGTATTCTGGCTGTACAAATATCCATATGGATAAACAAGGTTTTTAGGGCATGAGACCCCAAGAAGATAATTATTAGCAGTATTATTCAGCTGTGTTTTTCCAATATGGTTTGTTTCAGAGTTGCTCTTGATATACAGATGAATAATGAAACAGGTGTGATCTTGCTGAAGCAGAAGCATTTGAAATGAAGAGAGAAACACTGGAGAATGAGACAAAACCACAGTAAATGTATTCAGTGATGGCCAACACTTTTAAAAAACTTCACAGTTCCATTGAAACTGCACTGGCTGTTATCAGCCACCAGCTGGGAATCCCAACTGATGAGGTTCTGAACCACTGCGTTATTGTGTTCATATTTTCCAAACAACAGAAAGAAAGAGTGAATTTCAGAAGATTAATAAACACATCACATTGTAATTATTTTGTTCCTTCTGTGTGTAGTAAAAGCTAATGTTTTTTTTTACTGCATGTTCTAACTCAGATTTTGTATTCGCTATATTAAGGCACTCTGTAAGGAAATATAAAATCTACATTAATGCCTTATGTGCAAGTCTATTTTGTTGAAGAATTTATAAATATTAACAAGATAAAATTTACAAATGCAAAAGACACCATTTGCAGCTGTAAATGTTTAATTCTGAGGGAACAGGAATAACATTTTCATCTTCATGCAAGTCATGAGCTATATTAAAAGAACACTTATGTACAAAGTGTTAAAATAGCAGGACAAGCCAGTATTGATCAGAGGTGATTCAAAGTCTTTTCTGCTACCCTCTCTAGTCTCACTTCCATATACAAGTTTTAGGTCCAAAATATCTGCTTGGTATTGGTAGGAATCTGGAAAGTGGAAGCCCAAATGACAATATTAGTTTTATTAATTCAATACTCCCTTCCTGGCAGAGTTCATGAATGTCACTGCTCATGCTCATGGCACAACCTTTCCATGAACAGACAATAGAAGTTTGTCAGGGTCCTCCTTCAATCACCCATCTGAAGAAGGGTGAGCACTCACAGCTTTGTACACGAGCAATGGACCAGCATCTCCAGAAATTACCTTAAACACACAAATCAGGCGGTTGCCTTTAAAAAAAAGTAAAATAGAGCAGTCACCTTAGAAACCAAGTTCAGAGCTTCTGAGAAAGACAAAAATCTGGGTGCAGGACTGAGGATGGGGATTTCCAAGGCACTTTGGCACAGGGATACCACAGGGGCTGGAAGCCCAAGTTCTGCTTGTGCTCCTGAAAACAGGTGCCTAATGCTGACAACACAGGGCTCTGTTTGGGGAAACCTCAGCCATGGGGCCCAAGTCTAGATGACTTTTCTTTTAAAGTGAATAGTCACAATAATTGAACTTTTCCCATCATCAGAACAAAACATTATCCTATTGACAACCTTTTCCCTCCTGGCTGGAGTAGGGGATGAAAATAAAGCATTACAGTGGCACTTGCATTTTCCCATCCCTGAGGCAGAAGCTTGAGCTCTCCTGTCCCTTCAAGGCCAAGGAAGGCCAAGACCACTACTCTCTTTTGGGAGGGTGATCAGGAAGTAACCTGACCAGGTTAATTTCTCTCTTCTAGGATCACCAAAACATTTGGAAAAAGAACAATTAGAAAATGAGAAAACTCTCAGGGGTCAGATTGGGCTCACCCCGAGCAGTCCTCCTCCTGCCCACGGTTACTGGAGTGAGGCACTCACACTGGAGGAATGCAGACAGGCTTTTCCATTTGATTTTATTTACATATGCAGCACCCGAGCCCCCAGATTTCACATACACACTTTCAGATTGATGCACAAAGGAACAGGCCATAAACATTCAGAATGAGCCACAGCATTTTGCTGTTTTCCCTTCTGACAGCCAGCCACAGATATTAGAGGGAATAAAGGATCTGAAGAGAAATAGTCTGTCAGTTGTGAACAGAACTTCCCTGTCTGTACATTGTACAAACCAGAATTCTGCACTCTCCTGCCACAGCGATGATGGATTGGGAGAAACATCCCTCTGGTGATGGACAGGTACAGATCAGGCAGGTTGTCAGGTCAGTGGTCACTCAAAGTCAATATTTTAAATGGCTAAATGGGAAGTTATGCCATAAAGTACTAAAAAATCAACTCCTTATGAAGAATACTTCCAGCATGGCACAAGGATAACAGAAGAACTCTGCAATCACTGTAAGAGGACTGTTTATTTCTCCACTCTCACTGGTGTGAGGTGTGGGGATGGTTTTATTCCCCTGCATCTGTCACTTAACATGTAAGTTAGGAGAGAACAGCACGGAAGGGAGAACGCAGGGTCAAAGAAAAGAGTCCCCACAGGCTGTGACACAGAGCAAGCATCACAAAAAGCAAATCATTCGGTATAAAATGGGAAAGAAAAAGGAAATTCTTCCGTGTAATCAACCTGCCATTCTGCCTAGGCTAGCTCCTGCACCATCAGCAGTAAATACCTGCTGATTTGACACATCACCCCACTGTCAAATCATGTCTGGAGAAAATTTGTTGATGAAGGTATTTTCCAAACCAGTAAATAAACAAAAACATCACAACCCATTTCTCAGGTGTAAGCACCCAGGCAAAGGGAAGATGAGCTGCATATTGTGCTATTAAACTCTTTAAGTACAATTTACAGCTAATTGCCTTTCACAGTGGGGAAAACCTATCCCTCCCAGAATAGCTCCATGCTTTATTTTTTATCCAGCTTCCCCAGCCTTTAATTGCCTGCTCAGACTGGGATGGGAGGTTAGCAAGAGTCTCCAGCAGCACATTCAACAGGGGCAGCTCAGCAGAAATGTGCAATTTTAGTACTTTTCTTTGCTGCAGGCCAAGAGTTCCAGGGAGGGAAAGCCTCATATTTTCTGTCCCTCATTAAATGTTGGTGCACCATGGTAATTACAAAATACCAGTTCTTTTCCAGGTCCAAAAGGCAACTTAGGCTTCTTATTTCACAAACAGAGAAACTGAAATAGAGGGGAAAGGGTGTTCTAACAAATATAGTCATTGTAGACTATCAGGACTACATTTATAAGGTGACGGATGCTCAGAGTCCAGTTGGCTCTTTTGCTCCAGTCACTTCACAACACAAAATGCTGTAGTGGGGCCTAGAAACTGCTGGAATTACAGGGTCCTCTTGGCCCTGAATTACTCATGGTGTTATGCTTAAATCTTTTAAGAGTAAATAACCCTTCATTGATTAAATTGCTTTTAAACCCAGTATTTTAATCCATTGATTTTACCTGTGTACATGTAATTTTGCAGACAGACACAATATGCCTGGGTTTTTTTATCTCTGCAGAATGTGCTTGCTCTCAAACCCCAAGGGTGAGGGAAATGAGACAGCAGTGCAGGGTAGGATGCAACAGCATTTTTAAGTTATGCTACAATTGACTTGAGAGCAGCATGTGAAGTAGTGCCCTTACAACAGCTGAAAGGTCTTTACTGAATTCCAAAGGAAAAACATTTACTTCTGAATTTCCACTTAAGCAGGGGCCCACAATGCTGCTGTGCACCCTGTAAACAGTTCTGTCCTCTGAATGATAACAGAGAGACAGAAATCATGCACGAGACAAGCAAGCTCCACAGTCTGTGCTGTATATCACACACTGCAGGGGCTGTTTGGCTATTTTTAGAAATGTTCTTCTGCTCGCATATTCTGCTTTACCCCAGGATAGGCACAAGTATCTTCCAGCTCTCAGCAGCTCTTCACCTGCATCAATTCCCCTCAGACTCCACGCCTGTCGTTACTCCAGGTCGTGTTTATCTTCAGGTCAAGTCTCCTGTGATAATAAGTGGCACTTTCCGTAGCAGCTTTATATTGTTAATCTGCTTCCATTACCTTCAGAACAAGCTGCAAACGTGCATTTAAAAGCCCTCGCCTCAAATTTATTTACACAGTGTGGATATATACTGGAATAGAAACTGAGCAAGTTCTCATCTCGCCTTCTGGAAGGAACAATAAAACTGCCCAGTCCCCAGTGTGAGATTAGGTTTTCTTTATGACACTCTGTCTAGGATGTACTCCTGTTTTTACAGCCCAGCACACTGAGGACCAGATGATTTTGGATATGGGCACTGCCACGTGTCGACCCATTCAGGAAAGAGCCAATTTCAGTAAAATTGAAATATCTTCTATTCTTCGCCCTGACCCTCCCTCCCTCCTGCATGAAATGAATTCTGTGGGAGCCAATTCATGATGCAGGGAAGAAAAGGTCACAGCTCTGCTTCAAAGGCCTTTCCTAGGCCTCCTCTCTTCTCTACACCCATCAGTATTTTATTCTGCCTAGAAGGGGAAGGGGGAGAGCGCAGCCCTCCCTCTCAGCAGGGTGCTGGTAACACCAGCTGTGGGTTCAATCCCTGGATGGGCCATTCCTTTAGAGCTGGACTTGGGTCCTTGTGGGTCCCTTCCAACTCCGAGTATTCTGTGACTCCGTGTGAATCTGTGCACCCTGAGCCAGGTATCTGTGAGGGACAGTGGCCACTTCCTCACCTCCCTCCCCAGTGCCTGGGCAGGTGGGACAGCTGGGAGAGCTCCAAGGATCCAGGCTCCTCCATGGGGAAAGCAGCTGCAGAGCTTTATCTCCACCTGACAGAGCCTGCAGTCATTTCAGGAATGGGGAACAAAAACAACTTGAACCCCTTCTGCCTTGATGCCATGACCCAAACCCTCAGGATGATGGACTGGAAGACGCTCTGGGTGTCCAAAGCAAACCCAAGCGCACCCCAAGCCCTCCCTGGCTCACTCCCAGTGGACACGTGGGTGCTTAGGGATGACTGTGTTTGACCTGTCCCAAGAGGCGCCTGTGACACAGGACTTGAGAGCAGCTTTCCAGGGGCATTTCGAAAGGGCTCCTCCGAGCCAGGCGGTCTCCCTGAACGTGTTATGCAACAGGCCTACAAATAGTTCATTCAGCACAGCCCTGAGGATTAGTCTGGTTCAGCTGGACCCTTGGAGCTTAATCCTGGCCAAGCAACAGAGTGTGGCAAAGGCATTCCTCGGATTTGCTGACAGGAAGAATTTGCGGCCAGAAGTCAACCAAATATGTAAGCTTTCAGAAAAGAGCATTTCCTTCAACACTCGAAGTGTCTATTCTCTATTACCCCTCACAGTAATTACATCAGGCAACCTCCTATTCGGCTGCCACGGAACGCCAGCTTGCTCTAGGAAAAACATGGAAGGTGGCATTTCAGCGCTATTGCAAACGACAGTTCAGGGTCAGCAGCAGGGCACAGCTGAAGGCAACTGTGAGAGGAGAACCTCTCCGTGCTGGCACTCAAAAGGGCCCTGCCACAAACCCTACTCGCAGTTTACTCCGAGGCAAAGCCACAGCTATGCTTTAGTGAGTAAGAACGGTGTTGTCTTGGCTGCCTGTCCATGTATGCACATTTAATTACTGCAGATCCACAAAAGAACCAATTATGTTCCAAATTAAACTCCCTCTCTTGTTCCTGCCCTTTAATGTGCTGACAAATAAAAGCATGAAATGATTTGTATTCATCATCAGGATGGCTGGGAAAGGTTCAGAGCTTACAGATGCAACCAGGCCAGGACAAAAATGTTCATGCTCATGAGGGAATTTTAATTGCAGATGTTTCGCACGAGGTAATGATGAATCTGTGTGCTGAGACTGCAAGGAAAAAATACTCTGAGAATTCTCTTCTAATCTAAACTAAATTTATAGAGTTTAAAAAAAAATGTTGAACATTAAATTAAGATTACATCACCACTGAGCCAACACCTCATCTCTCTGGGTGGTGATGATCTCAACCACAAAACTCACTACTCCGCCCTGTTTTGGCAAATGAAAAGAAACAGTTGTTTGGAGCATTTTATGAATATTGAAAATGTATTTCCTCATACTCTGGCTAAAAATTCTCTTCTTTTTTGTGATAAAAATAAATAGAAAAAGAGCTTCAGTTATTAGAAAAATGCATTTTAAGTCCTCTAAGGATGTTTCTGGAACCTTACTGAGAGGGATCAAACCTGCTTTTGTCAAGTCCTGCTTCAGAACTCTATATTGAGAAATAAACATACGTTACTCTAACCAAGAATTCCTCCCTCTAAATTTAAAAGTCCATAAATGTGCAGTGCTCTGGCAGCCAAACAAAACAGGTATTTTCACACAAAGAAACCGTTCTTGATTGTTTTACAGAAAGAGCCTTGGCACGCATCTGTAGCAGAGCACTCATCAGGAGCTAAAATTGGTACTGCACCGAGGGAGACTGCCTGGTGGCTCCTCCACGCTGACAAGGCAACTGTGTCAGGGGGGTGGAAAGTAAGGGCTGGTTTAAAATTAATTGTTTAGCGTGGGAGCCAGCCCTGCAAAGGAAGTGAGATGATGTGCCCTGGTGGAGAACAGCCCCTGCCGGCCCTGCTGACCAGGGGCGGCTCCGGCCCCGTGGGCGAGCTCAGGGCTGGTTCAGCACCGGGGCTGCTGGGCTCTGCAGCAGCACCACGGAGCCATTGCAGCCTGGAACACGAACACGTTCATTCAATTAAAGCCCCTGCCCAACAGCAGGCAGCCTTTGTGGGTTCTTCACACCACGGTGGCCACACGGCCACAAAAACGTGCCCTTGTGCCAGAGCTGCACTGCTGAGCTGAGCGGTCTCTTGGGGTGGTCAGGCACTGTCCCACCAGTGTCCCGGGACAGGAACCTGCTATTCCTGCCTCAGAAAGGCCCCGGCACACGAGCCAGTATGTAAAGGATCTCAGCTGGCCAGGCTTGACCTCCCCCAGGGTGTCTCACGTTGGGACTGCCAGAATTCGGCAGATGAAGGTCAGATTCAGGAAAGGGAGTTAGATCCTGCACAGGCATAATTTAGTGTCACAGAAATGCCTTCCAGAGCTGTTCTACCATTCTTCAGCTAATAGGGTGGCTATTTAAAGAAAGAAGGCTCTTTGCAGTGAACCAATCATTCGGAACAGGACTGCTGTGTGACCAGCTTTGGTCACACGTTTTTCTATTCTTATTTAGGGAACGGAGACCATCTAGTTATTTCTGCACAACTGAAGGGATCAATTAAAATATTAATTTCCATTAGTTCTGATTCCCTAGAATACTTGCAGACAGAGTACCTGCCAGAACCAGACCACAGGCAGCAAAATGCTCAGAAAGGCCTGAATAGTTTGGTCTGAAGTCTCAAGTATTTTCATTTCCCCTCATGCCCACAAGCCTTTATTTCTTTTACATTACAATACAAGGCAGCCTCTGCTCTGTGCTGTCAGGACAGTCACAAATTAGTGTCTCAATTGCTGGTGAAACAGTGCTGTGACAAGTACAGTCAGGCAAGGCAAGCTCTCTCATTAAATGTTCAGATGCATGAAAACAGCCAGGCTTTTTTTTCCTCTAGGAACTGTGGGAATTAAAATACACCAGTTTTAAGCTGTGAAAGATCACAAATGCACATTTAAGAGCTCTAGATAAGTGTGGGAGATGCCCACAACATCTAAGAATTTCACTTGCTGATTTTGCTCGCAAAATAGATTGAGAGGTACAAACCACAAAATATCACTAAAATATACCTAAACTCCCCTTCCTGCAGGAATGGCAACTTCTGCATTTCCAGGTAGAACATGTCTGATGGCTTTAGGACTTAGATTAGCTCATTATTTGAACATTATTTGTAGAGGGACCCACTGCTGTAAACCAAACCCAGCCACAGCCCCTTCCTCCCCCTTCCAACTTTCCCCTTTTCCCACGGAGGTGCCAGAGCTGTGTCCAGGAGGGGAGTTCTCTGCGCGTGGTGAGCAGACAGAAGCCTTTGTGCAGCACGTTTCAGAACCCACCAGCCCTGCCAGCCTGGGGTCTGCACTCCGCTGCTCAGCTCCTGGTGCAAAGCCATGGCTTAGGGCTGCAGGCTGTCAGAGATCATCCAACAAAATCCTGCTGCATCCTCATATGCTTGAGAAGTATGAACATTTCTGCACTTTGATACGCATCCCTGTTTTCTGTTCTGCTTTCAGCTGCCTCCTATTGCATCTCCCACACCTCAAATTCAACACCTGAGAAACAAGTGTGCACCCAGGTAATGTCCTAAACACGGAGGTCAGCAGAAGCATTCGCCCACCCTCGAGGGTGCTGCAGTGGTGGCATCAACCACTTGTCTCCCTCTCACTGCCACCTGAAGGTGCTTCAGCCTGCCCCTGACACCACACCCAGGCAGGAAACACCCTCAAGGAGGGATCAGGCACATTAAACTCGATCCTGAAAGTCTAAAGTGAGAGAAGTCATGAAGGAGGGTGAAGGAACAGCACAAACCCGGGCAGGAGAAAACATCTTTTAGCCCAGGAGTTGCCAGACTTGAGCACATCTCACTGGGGCCTCCATGGAGGCAACTGCACAGAAAACTGGTCCTATAGATGAGCTATATATTAAAATATGTATCTTCTCTGATGTCCCTCAGTAATCTTACCACTGTCCCTTGCAAAGGATAACTGCACATGGTAGCTTTTGCTTGCATTTGCTTGTGTGATCCCAGTGAGTTTTCCTTTTTCTGGAGAGAGCAGAACACACAGCTGCTGGGAAAACTCCTGGGCTGCTGGAGAACTGAGATCAACAAAGGATCATGAGACCATGACAATGGCACATGTGCAAGAGATCCCAACATCATCCTATCTACTATATTTGTATTTTTTTAGGAAAATTTTGTTACGTGGCAAATATTTTCTCACCCAATAAATGATGCATTTACAGTAAAAAACCCTTCCTTTTTCAACATTCTGAAGCATGGAAAAAGAATAAAGCCAAACTTGTGCCTATAATGCAGAGACTTTTAAAAAAACGTGTACAGAAAGCGTTAATATTTGATTTTCCACGTCTGACCTACTATTTCACATTTTACAATTTGTTACTCCAAGTAACCCAGCTCTATTAGATATAAACCTATATTTAATCCAGAGCACCCAGACAAATCACTACAGAGCCCATGAATTTGAGAGACAGAATTTACTCAACTCCATTTTAATTTCTATTGTGTGTAAAAGTGTTTAGAGTGTGAGCCTTGCTAAGAGATGACAGAATATCATTATACAGTAATTCAGATGCTTTCAAGACTGCTAAGAAACCTCCACTGTAATGACAGGCCTTGTGAGGTGCTTAAGAAATGCTGTTTCATCCATTCTAGACGGGTTTAGGATAAGAAAATTCATATAATACGATGATATATTTACAGCACACAGGTTAACCTTTAAACTTGCTGTAATCACATTATCCGGGATGGGAAAAGACCTGCAGCACTGGTATCACGTGGTGCTTCTGAGTTGAGATGTTTCTAAGTTACAAGAAGCAGAAAATCTGGGAGGACATCCTTTCAAGATGGCATCGTCCTCCCTGTCCACGGTCCTCCTCTCAAGGGCTCTGAAATTCTTCAGCAAGGCTGAACATCAGCTTCCTTCAAAAACACTGAGCTCAGTAAAGGGGAAACAGCTTGACTTAGAATTTATGTGCCAAGATAAATAAAAATGTCAGAGGAAGTGAACATTTTAAAAGATTGGGTAAACATACCCTGAGAGGGTGGCTCACGATTCTTAGAATGTTCAAACACCCACACTTTTTTCATTAAAAAAATCAACTGGAAATAAAATCCCTTCAATGGCACCATTCCACTGCGATCACAAGCAAACAAAGGAATACAGTCTGTGTCCAAGATCACGTTTGGCTCCCAGCAGCCACAGTTTCTTTTCACCAGTGTTGGATTTCTGTTCCTGTGATCACAGTCTTACATGGCCTGTGTAGCAGCCACTGGCTGCAGCCATGAAATGAGTCAATCCAGGCAGTAAACATCACATACAGCTTTATCTACTGAATTCTGAGCAACAGGTAAGGGAGACAGAGCAGCACCACAATGATAAATCAAGTTACACAGTTCTCCAGTTTTCCTTCAGAGAATGAGTGAGCGATCTGATCATGGTTTGCCCTTCTCCAGTACCAAACTGCAGACCTGAAGGATCCTACAACACTCACCAAAGGATATCCTTCAGAAATATAGATATCTCAATAGTGTGTTAATCTTGGGT
Organism: Atrichornis clamosus; assembly: GCA_013400975.1. NCBI lineage: Eukaryota > Metazoa > Chordata > Aves > Passeriformes > Menuridae > Atrichornis > Atrichornis clamosus. The sequence goes on from WBMZ01008948.1 coordinate 83,579, forward strand.
CTGAATGCTGCTTTCCCACTTACAGACAAATAGTTTTCAAACCAAAACCAATTAATAAAAGTCAACTTCCTACACATGTCCACTGTCACACATGCACAGAAGCTGCAGTTTATACTCTGAGCAGTGAGACAGGCTCTGTCCAAGCCTAGAACAGTGAATAATGACAGTCGCAGGAACACTGGCACCAGCGTGCCAGGGAGGCTGGATAAAGGGACAAACCTGTTCACAATCCCATTAAAACCTAGGGCTATGAAAACAAAATATTCTACTCATTTGCTGGTTTGGTGCACAAACTGGATTTCTTGAAGCAGCCCTGTTTGGCTTCCAGGAACCAGTTTGTCCAGGCTGAAGCAGCTGCAATGTTTTGCTGGGTGCTGGAACCTTTTTTCAGTGGGCAAAGCGATTCAGATGAGATATTGTGAGCAGACGGACATGCAAGAGGATGATGTAACAGTACCCAGAGTGCTGTAGGGAAGCTGTAGCATTCACACAAATAACTCTCCTGCCAGAGAAGAAAAGCTGGCACAGCAAACACAACAGCAACTGCAGGCTCAAGGGTTTCAGCCCCGATACTGCTCCCGACCTCGAGCACCAGTTCAGTTCTGTTCTGCCTCAGATGCAAGCCAGCAAACACTTCTGGTATTGATATGCAAACATGCACACCAGGCATTTGCTTTATTTCAGCCTTCCCAGACCTGACACTGCCGTAACAAACAGCTTGTACCAGGATGCAGAAAGCTCAGCAGAGATCTGAATTGCTCGAGTTTTGCTCCTTTTGCTCCTTTTGCATACTGACACTTCGTATTCTCCCGCAGCTGACAGCTCCTTCATCCACTTCCACCGATGGCTGAGCTCTGCAGCCAAACAGAAGTTGCACATAAATCTCCTCTGTGGTTTTCCTTATCTTTCCACAAAAAGAGTGGGTGCGAAGGCTGAACTGCAAAGCTGGAGCTGGGCTTTTGTTTGGTCCCCTGCAGGAATGGGGACAAAAGCAAAAGCAAAGCTCCTGGATCAGTAAAGGCTGGAGGCAGAGGGGTGCAGGCATCCTGTCAGGGACCACTGCTGCTCAGGACTGGGCTGGGACTGCCTGGGGTGTGACTTCTGGGGGAACACAGAACGCCAGCCTCGTCCAGACTGCGGAGCGCCTGAGCCAGCACTTGTGAGGAAACAAAGTCCTCTGCCTTTCTGTGCCCTGTCCGTCCTGCTATCTGCTCCAGAAATGTCTGGAATGTGAGCTCCGTGCTGGACATGGCCAGTTCAGTCCTGCACAGTCACCCCGCGGAGCTCCACACTCCGCAGCAGCAGATCCCGCTGGAATCGCCGGCTCCAGGCTGGGGGCCTGCAGCACCATCTGCTCCAGGGCTCCCGTCCCTGCCACACAAAGCCTCCTTGTCCTCCCTGGGAAGGTGGGCCATCCCACAGGCCGTGTTCCTGGGCCCTCAGAGGCCGTGCAGGGTGAGCTGGGGCTCTGGATGGCACCGGTGCTGCGCTGAGCCAACACAACCACGACTCCTGAACCATGGAGAGAGGAGATTAGCGGAGCAGCCAAGCAGCAGCAGCACTGGGAAGAGTCAAAGTTCAGGGTGGGATGGAGTGACAAAACAAATGGTATTACAGAGGAGTCCCATGACAACAGGACTCACAGCAACACACAAACAGGAAGGGAAGGAAGGAGGGAAGGAGAGCACAGTGAAATTTAACCCTGCAATTACTTTGTTTGGCTTGTTTCCTTTCCACCCAGCCTTCCGTGCCCGTATCAGCAGGTTAATGTTACCATCACTCTGACCCCCAAGAAATGCTTTCGAAATTCATGTGTGCCACTGATTTAAGAGCAGAATGGCCCAGACAAGCTCTTCTCTGGGATACAAATGCCTTATGCTCAGACACTTCAAACAGGCTGTTGATCTCCCCTTCTCATCTCCCATCTCATCACTTCTGTTACTGATACTGCAGTGGTGTTTTATTTTTCCACTTGTCTGTTCATCATGTTAATCAAGAGATACAAAACACCATGGTTATACTAACGTGTCCTACAAATAATATCCAACTAGTAAGGTCTTGTTACCAGAAAATATTTTCCTATGGCCCTCTGCTGGAAAGAAACACATCTGAGGCCACCACTCTTTGGCAGCAGCTATCAAACAAGGAAAAAAAAGGGCATAGTCTAAAAGGAAATAGAATTTTTTTTCCCCTTTTGGAACTGAATCCAAGAATATTCTCTGGGTGAAGCCCTGTGGAAGGGGCACAGCTGAACCAACACCCTTTGTTGCACACTCTGAGTAACATAATACACGCACAACAGGCCACTTTCTCCAGCCACATTCTTTCATCTCTGTGTTCTCCTCAGCTGATTGCTGCCTTGAAGACTGTCTCAGCTGATTCAATTCCTGGCTTAAATCTTAGGAAAATACTGTTGGAGTGCACAGCATCAGTATGAAACCATCTGCCTCGAGCCCACAGAGGTCATCACAGCCGACCCCTCCTCTGAAGAAGTTGGGTTCTTTGTCCTCCAATGTGATCCCATCCCAGCTGTGCTGGTGATGCTTTCTGGCTCTGCAGAGTGGACTTCAGCACTGCACTGGTGCTTGAGAACATTGGGAAGACGGGGAAAAATCCTTTTCCTGAGTGTCCTTTTTGTGTGTGCCTGTAAATATTCCTTGTTTCCGCTATTTCCGTGGCTGAGCTCGTCCCAGGGAGTTCAAGGCAGTGCAGCCATGCCCTCGCTGCGCTTTGGTCACACCCAGAAGTGAGGAGCAGGAGGCAGTAACCGCTGTGATGTGGAACACGGGATTACACCCGCTTCAGCTGTCCTGTCCGTTCAGCGCTGCCTGCAAGGCTCTGAGTGCAGCTCACCTCGAGGTCTGGCTGCACCCAGAAGAGCTGAGGGTGTTTGCCAGACACAGATGTCACACACACAAATCACACCTGTAAAAATTCATTCCTCTATCTCATTGATCGAGCACATGAAATTGATCCTGCCTGGTGCTCCTGGGCTGCTGGGAGAGCACAGCACTGGAATGAAGGTTTCTAAAATCCAACCCTGCCTCTAACATCAACTTCCCCTGCAGCTGAACAAACCATTCTCTCCCTTCCTCTCCCTCAGTCTTTCCGTCTGGAAAATGAAGACATTTGCATCTGTGCTGTGCATATCAAGCAGCAAATGTTTATAAAAATCATTTGAGGAGGGAAAGTTATGTATTTCTGATTTAATACATTTATTTATATTTTTGTGGAACAAAACAAAACCCAAGAGAGCCCACAAACTTAGGATCAGTCATGAAGGATCTGATCCAGAGTCCATGAAATTAATTTTCCTTAAGGTTATGGCACAGGCACCTCAGGCCTGATATTAAATATGAAGGAGTTCTTATTACAACTCCAGATGAACTTCTACCAGCTATCACAACAGACAAAATGATAACAGGCAGCAGATTCAACTCTCCTCCCCCTCCTCCAAATCACATCCTAGTCTGTAATTCTGAATGCTGCTACACTGAGCAGGGACTGCCAGCACCCAGACTGGCACTTCCTCTTGGAAAAGGCTCCTACACCCCTTGGACAGCATTATCTTAGTACATGTTCCCACTGCCCACATCAGAAAACTTTAAGTGACTAAAACACTTCCTAAACTCCAGGCTGCTCAGTCCTCACATGTACAAGGTCTGTGGGGTTTTTTTCAGAGACCTAAAGGAATGAGGAGCCTGAATTAAAGTGAATTTCAGAAGGGTTTTTCACTTTGGTGAATGCTGGGGAAAGCAGCCAGCTAGGCTGTTTCTTGTAAGAGGCACAGACATACAGTTCTGCCTTGCTGAAAAGCAAACATTTCTTTTAGAAGTTGATTTTTTTCCTGTCATCTCCCTTCTCGTGCTTCAGGAGGTGACTTAATTTTCCAATAGACAGAGCACAGCAGCCTGGCAACCTTCTACACTTTGACAAATCTGAAGTTCCTGCTTCTGAAGGAGCCCCCTCTAACAAATGCTGTGTCTTCTGCCTGGGAGAAGTCTCAAAACAGGATCCAACTTGCCTGCAATTCATTTCTTCCTGAATAAAAATTATCTCCTGGGAAATGTGAATATCCTTCTGAAGCTTTTCAATTGTCTGCAGACTAAGCACTGGGGAAGGAGTAATGTCAAAACACTGGGAGACCAACACTACAACTGCACAATTTACCTGTTTAAACCTTCACTTGCCTCCATGTCACCGAGACTCCTGGCTGTCCTTGCTGAGGATGCTTGTCTTGTTGTGACAGCATTGCCATTCACAGGTAAGAGTTCTAAAAAACCATGGCTGTCCATGGAACAACCCCCAGCAAAGCCGTGGTATTGCCAGAACCAGCCGTCCCCGCGCTGCCCTGCCCCGGCCGCAGCCGGGCCCCAGCCTCACCTCCTTTGTTGCAGCGGCGGCGGCTCGGGAGCGCGGCCGATGCTGAGCAGCCTCATCCCTGCCCGGCGCCGCAGCTCCCAGCAGAGCCCGCTCAGCGCTGCTCCTGAGCACATCCCCAGACCCCCCCGGCCCGGCAGAGCCATCGGGAGCGCCCCAGCCGCCACGGCGCTGTTGGCCCTGCCCGGCCCTGTCTCAGCCTGGCAGCAGGGGCTGCGCAGGGCAGGGTTTGTGGCTGCCCAGCACCGGGGCCCTTCACTTTGTCGGAGTTCCCCCGGCACACAGGGCACGGCTCCGCCGGGAATGAGACCTGCCTTGTCTCTCTGCCCTCCAGAGATTAATCATTGCAGCACGAAGGATTTCAAGGCCCCCAGGTCCCCCCCCAATTTGTGTATGGAATACCAAACTTCCACACCCAACGTGCACAATCCTTACTGGCCAGGTTACAGGAAAGCCAAAACCATGCTCTGGATCGTCAAACATCTGACCTTATAACTGCAAGCACAAATACTGCAATTCTAATTGTATGCATTTATAAATTCAAGACCTGTATTTCTCCTTAAGCTGCAGACCAGTATCTTTTAGTCCCATTTAACTGAGAAAATCCCATTTTAACTTATCTCTTTCTCAATTAAAAAAAGAACAGTTAGAAAAAATACCCCTAGATTATTGCTTTCAAATGGTACTTTAAAAGTAAATGATAATTTAGTGGAAAAAAGGTCATTTTTAGTGATATTTCATAGTGTTCTTCTCTTCCTCAAGCACCTAAAAAAGCATGGACCCCACGGATGTTGCACACACGGGGTGAGGTGAGTGACCCATCACTCAGGAGCCCAGCACAGGCTGGCAGGCACTTCCCAAAGTCCTGCCCTGGCCAAGGGGAAGAGCAGTGTCCACATTCCTCCTTGGCTGTGCTGGGCTACACAAGGCCTGGGAAAACATGGGAGAAGGGGAGAGTTTGGATCTGTGTGAAGCCAAGCGTCTCCGTGACCTTCTCCAAGTGACAGTGCCTCACCCCAAGCACCCTTTAATGCACCTGACACCTCTCAGGCTGCTTAAAGACATCCCAGATTTCGATGCCTCTCTCATTCCACCCCAAATCTGCTGCCCAGTGAACCTTCACTAAACTTGGGTCCAAATTCACAGGGTTCACACAACCCGTGTTGCACAGCACAGAAACACTGCTGCCATTTATATCAATGAGCATAGGACAGGTCAAGGTGTCTCTCATTCTGTTCCTAGAGATTCCCATAAAACAGCACGCTGGCTATGAATGTTAACTTTAATTCAGCTCATGACTTCAGGGTATTTTTCATCCCTTTACTTCCAGCTGTATGTGGAAATTAAAGGCTCCATAAGACCACCACCTCCAAATCAAACTGCTGTGTAAAGCCTAAAAGCATCGACTATGATTCCATGACTTTTGACAGGCAGCTCATCTGAGACCTTTGGTTTTTAAATGGGAATCTTGCAACTTCCTGCCCTGGTGCTGAGCTCTGATTTCTGCTTCCCTCGTTCTGACCATTCCGCAGCTTTCAGGGAACACGGTCACACCAAACCCAAAGCAGCTTCAGGTAATTGGTGCTTGGGAAAACCAGCAACAATTAATACAGCATTAAAATAAAAATATATTAATCTACTATCACTAATCTAATATCTTTTAAATCCAATGACCCCGGCAGGAATTAACAAAATTGCTGTAAAAATATATTAAGCCCAAGAAATGTATTACATATATTAAGAGAGAAAAATACCCAAACCAAACCCCCGAACTCCCAGCCCCTTCCCCCAGAGATGCCCTTATATAAGCACAGAACACCTATGGACACAGGCCAGTGCCAGGGCTGTGCTTTGGGAACTCTGCTGACAATCTGTTCCCATGTCTGTCCCATGAATCCACACCTTCCTATGGACAACACAGCCAGGAGATCGATTTTTTATAAACCTGAAGCACACTCATGGTTTGCATAAACCCCTCCTTCCCCAAGTGCACAGATTGCAGCGATGTAACCGAAACATTCTGCTCCCTCTGCTGTAGGATTGTTTATTGTTCTGATGATTTATTTAAAAGCAGACACACAATGAAGAATAAATACATCCAGCAACAAAATCAACAGAAATTCACCCGAAGGGATTCAGGGTGGGCATGGGCTTGATTGACTAAATGCAAATAAGAAACCTGAACCTCCAGCCTGGAATCAATGCGAGCAATCTACATAACACAGCACATCAGCTGCGATGATTAACACCCTTATTTTTCTGCTGAGAACTTGATATGCATTCATAAGGATGAAACACGACATTCCGTTAATTCCAGCAAGTTAAATGGATAGCTTTGCCTTGAAAAGCCTGGCTTTCTATCATTATCAGGGAAGCAAAACCTTTGTACATGACTACTTCAGGCATAACAGAAAGCTGTATAATTAGAAAATGTCATCTGCTGCACCCAGAACGCCTGGTTTTGCCTCCCCCCAGCCCAATACATGCACAAACAGAATTTATCCCTATTTTCCTTCCCCGTTAGCCCGAGACATTAAATCATCTCCGTAGCGAAGCTCCTGCTGCAGCAACTTCTGCACTGCATCATTCACCTACCTCTGACTTCATTGTTCCGCGGGCCGTGAATAAATAAAATCAAGCACCCAGGTGGAGCTGTCACCGTGTCCCTTTGCGGCGGATGTGCAGCCAGAGGAGAGAAAGCTCCGGCGGGTCGTGCCGGGGGCTGGAGCCGGGGCAGCGCCGGGCTCTGGAGCCGCGGAGCGCAGGGCTGGGGGCTGGCGGATGCTCTGTGCTGCTCAGCACATTTCCCTACCATCGTGTGATGGGCCGGACCTGAGCGCTCCGGCTCGGCAGCTCCAGCCCCGGCTCCGAGGCACAGCCCTGTGCAGCTGTGCGGGAACAGCCGCACCGCAAGGTCAGTGCCCTCCCAGCCCCTGCAGAGCACGGGCGGCAGTCGGGAGCCTCCACAGAAAGGATGCTGCTGCCTGCGCTTCCCCAGAACCAAGTCACTTCCTAAATTCGACGCTAATTCCCAGGTAATGTTCGCCTCCTGCACTGCTCAGCCCAAAATGGAGTATTTTAGCTACTCGCAACTCAACATTTGGAACGATACCGGGGATGCAGAGGCACCAAAATGCTGTAGCGTAACTTTCATGCCCAAGCAGAAAGTGTTTTATCTTCTAATTGTAATTTTATTCATGGTTATTTTTCCTCTGCACTCGCCTCTTAAACACCACTGAACCAGGCAGAATATATATCTCAGCCCCTCCGAGCTCCCACAGGATTCCCATGGCCTTTGACAGACTTTGCATGGCACTGGAAGGGCTGAGGTTGTGTAAGGAGCTGGCTGGGGCTGACTGGAGGAAGGCATCCACCCTCCTCCCTGTTAGACCCCAAAAGCTTCAAGGCTGATCTGTTTTACACTCTGGGAACAGCTCAGCACCTTTGAGTCAAAAATTTATGGGTCAGGCTTCTCGTGCCTCCAGAGGAAACAGCTTTCCCCCACCTCTTCTGTTTTGCAGAACTATCTCCTTCACCACTGAAATGCACGTTCTGTGTTTGCTGCTACTGGGGCATTTCAGTACAGCTTGAACTAAACCCCAGAGCACAGGTCAGATCACTGGTGTTTCTTGTGTAGAGCAGCCCAAGGTATTTTAGGTTTTAAAACCATGGATTACATAAAAAAGCAACTCTTTTTATGCTGTTTCTGGTGAAACTGGAGCTAAGCTTTCACTTAAGTCCATGTGCTCTTTAGGACAGTCTCAGCACAGCCTCTTCCAACAATGCTCATTAATTGCCATGGTTCAAACAGCAAATCACAGACAGGTAAAGAAAAAAGTAAACCAGGATCTGTCCAACCAACTACCAAATCTTCTCCACTATTTTCCTCTGAAAAGGAAACTTTTTAAACAAAAAATTCTCCACTACTTTTCTGGAGTTTTAAAAATGTGGTGGCAGGTTAGGAGCTTGATGTTAGGAGTAGAATACCCAGAAATGGTATCTGCAGTGCTACATGCAGCTTCTCCTACCTGTCAGACATCTGTGGAGCACGTGCTAAGATGGTATCTGACTGCATAATCCTACTGACTGCATTTAGCCAGAGGTAGGGAAGTGCCCCTGTCCCTGTCTGGGACGGAAATACCACAAGTTCAGATGGGCTGAACTTGGAGCCCAAGGGTTTTACAGTCCTTTCTGCAAATCTCAGAGTGAGTTTCTGTGCAGTGCTTCACTTCTGACTCACCAGACTGATCATAAAACCACATTTCATTCAGCTCCGTTAGTTTTCTGGGCTGACATTGCTAATGGTGATTTTCAAAGTAACTGAGAGGACTGGAAGCTCTTCTAAGACTGGGAAGCATGGAAAAGTGTGACTCAGGATTGAGGGATGAGGTGTTCCCCTCATGACAGGTCCCTGATAGCCAGGGGATCAGGATGTTAGTTCTAACTCCCCTGTACCATACCCCACATCATCTGCTGGCTGTTCCCCTTCCTTCCCTAATTTTTGTCCTGGTCCCTCCTCACAGGCAGGAAATCTTTCCAGTTTGCTGTCACAGGGACACGCTCCTTCCCACACTCCCTCGTTTCACCCCAAGCTCCCGGCTCTCCTCTGCAGGGACACACGGAGTGGATGCTTTCAGGGGACACAGGGTATTTTTCTTCCCTTTAGGGAGAAATATCGTGGCATCCCATTTTAGGAGAAATATGGTGTTCAAAAAGTCTGGGAGCTCAGGTGTGTTTGGGACAAAAGGTGAGCTCCCTGCAGGGCCACGGCCACGAGCAGCCAGTGCCCTCCAACACGGGAACGTGGCCACACAAAACCAGGAGGAAGATAATTCAACCGGGATGGCAAGTGCAGAAAGACTAAAGGGATACAGGAGCCCCCTGTGTAGGGCTCCTGTCTTGCCTTCCTCATCCTTCTCAGGTATTCCTCTGGCACGAGCCCAAGCTCTCCAGTGCAACCAGGCTCTTTCCTGTCTCCCCAGGTGAGATCTCTGTTAGATGACAGCGTGTCCAGAGAGACACTTCTGCACAGAGGTGATCTGTGACAGGTTCCCTTCCCCATCTTTGCCATGTCATCTGTCACTGGGCAACAGAAAGTTCTCTCTTCCAGGATTCAAGGTCAACGCACACACACAACCCAAAATCTTAGACATCTTCCCAGCGACTGAGGGATCTCCTGCACTGCCTCTGGAATGGCTTTCCAGTACAGAGGGGAAAAAAGAACAGGAAAAAACCCCCAAAAATCGGAGTGTGCTGCCTCTCCAAAATCAGAGAACCATCAATCCACACCAGAGGTCCTTACAAGCCTGCTTCAGCTTCCCTTGAGGAGAAACTGGAGATGATTTTCACTCCCTTCTGTTCAACACTTCTGAGGTTTTCAATACAAAGATGCTGAGGAAGTGCAGAATATCACTGAAATACATATTGGTAAGAACACTTTCTATCACTGTCGCAATAATTAGAATAAAACCCAAGACTATCGAGGCTGCCTGCACCCAGAGCAGCTGGGGCTGGAGTGAGGCTGTGTAATGAGCTGGCTGGGGCTGGCAGGAGGAGTGCACCCATCCTCCTGCTCCCTCAGACCCCCCTGATCCGCCTTACACTCTGGGAACAGCTTGGTTCCTCCGTGTTATTTTTACTGCACTGCTGAAGTTGTTTGGGGAGATGGAGGAGGTCATTGTTTCGTAAGAGCTGATTCACTTCTCCTTATGTTTTCATCTTGAAACCTCCCAGTAATTCCATGGCCTCAGCCTGTTTGGAAGCAAATCTGCTGTGATGTCACCACGAGGAGTTTGACCTTCAGAGACAGAAAACCTCAGAGTGGGGAGCTCAGCCAGCTGGGATTAGCCACAGGGGCATGGGAAAACTAGTGGGGGCATGAGGAGTCCAAAAGGGCTCTGTGGCACCAGGAAAAGGGCTGCTTGCAGAAATACTGATAAAAGTTGTGGGAATGACATGGAGGGGCTGGTTTGCTCTTACACAGCAGCACCTGCACATTTTACATGAGCTAAAAGTCCAGCACCTTCTCAGGGGAGTCTCCCTCAAAGTCAAAGCAGACAGAGCTCAGTAATTCTGACCTCACTTTTCTTTAGCTCTGTAAACTCAGGCAAATACTAACAAGCATTTATCAGAATTATCCTGGTCCTAAACCAGACCTGTAGACAAGATCAAGTGCCAGAAGTTTTGCCTTGACTTGGCTGCAGATTGCAAACTGCAGCTGCTAAAAGGGCATCAATCTGAAATGTGCTTCCTTTGTGCACCTGGGCTCACACAACTCCTGTGCACAGCTCCCATCCCAGGTGCCTGCCCCCTCCAGGAGTGTGGGATGTGCCAGATGGAGCAGGTGGGTTCTGTTTAGCCACTGAATAAATGAGCCCTCCTGACCCCATCCTGACCCCACCACAGGCACATGCACAGAGTACGTGGTCTGTGTGATTTTATATTTTAACACAGCCTGAGGAAACAATTCCAAGCTCTTCTTCCCCAAGAACATGTGCTATAACAGCACTGCCTTGTCTCCAAGCAGCCTGGAGGGCCCAGGCACCTGCTGTGCCATCAGTGACCATTGCTGACCACGTCACTCCAACAACCACTCATTTCCTTGGGAAAACTTAGTCTTGGACACTGGACTGTGGTCAGACATTGCCTTGGTTCTCCACTACAACTGATTGCAACCCAGAGCAAAAGCACTCCAGCTTAGTCTGTCAAATTCAGCACTGCAGTGCCTGGACTAAAGTTACCCAGACTGGGATGGATTTAACACCTTGGGGGTGAAGTGTGAGGCATCCTGGCTCCGGTGCCTGACAAGGATGTTTTTCTAGCTCATAAATACAACTGCAAAAGGTCCTGGCACTTTCATGAATTCAGAAAACCTTCCCATATATTCCATAGGCATATTAATAAAAGCAGATAAACTCTAAGCAAACATTACCTGCTGGGTGCAACAATTATGGCCTCTAAGAGTTATAGCAGGTCAAACAAATTCAACCTCACAGAGTAATTTATTTTCACTATGATTTTTTCATCAGAATCTCACAGGATTTAATTTTTAAGATAAATTCAAACCAAATTTTTTCATTCTGGATTACTGACTGTGAAAACAGAGCTGAAGGTAGCATGTATGTGCTATCACACACAGGGCCATTTCAATTACCTTTAGAATAATGCCCAGGCAAGTGATAAGAAATTACTACACAGAAGGTTGGAAATGAGAGGACAGATAGCAGTTTTAGCTATATTCTTGGCAATAATTTAGCACCCAGCAAAGGAGATATGCAAGAACATCAAGAGAGATGATTTCATTGCTGCTTTCTGTGAAAACAGTGATGGATCCTGACACTGACACCTTCCAGCTCTGCAAAGAGGAGAGACTGCTGCGGACTGAAACAAACACCAATCAGTGCTGGATTCCCTGAAAATGTGGGAAATAGAGAAATATGTTCCCTGTATATATTTTAGTTTTCCTCCTGGCCCTTTTAGGTGCAGAAGCAGCAGTGAGGGACCAGGGGCTGTGGGAGCAGCTCCAGGCAGAGGCTGCCCTGCTGCTGAAGGTACCTTTGTACCTTGCTCTGCCCTCCTGAGGTTTGAGGCTGCACCTCAGTGAAACCTGCTCTGCAGACAAGGACTCTCGTGCTGCTGTGACATCTGAAATGGTAAAAAACATCCCACACTGCAGAGAACAAGCTGCTGACCATCAGAGCACTGACTGAGGGAAGGGCAACAGCCTTCAGCACTGGCTGTGTTTCACAGATGGGGAAACTGAGGCAAAAAAAAAAAGTCAGAGGCAAGAATTTGGGTTAAAAATGGAGAATCACTGCACACCTCATTAATCCATTAAAAGTAAACCCCAAGCAAGTGTTATGTATTGAAATGCTGAACAGCTTTAGCAGTGACAGTGGATAATCCTGGGGCTGGCTGGAGTTTGTACCCTGCTCTCCTGATGCAGGTTAATAACTACACTTTGAAAGACACCTTCTACCTGCAGGTGAGGGTGACGTGGAGCATTTCCCATGTATGAGAACAATTCCTACCCCGTTGTTTGGAATGATGTTCCCTTTCCAGAGAAGAGATCAATTTGTCTGTGTGCAGATAAATCCATCGGCTTCCTTTAGTCAGAGGCTCTTGTACCATCATCATCACTGGCTTTGCAGAGACTCTTTTTGTCATTTGGCTGCAGTTTATTTGATAGATGTTCATTCCTTTAGTGACGCAGCCTCCACCACGCTCTCCTTATTTCCCAACTGGAAGTTTAATTGCTGGCAGGGCACACATTGAGGGGGGACGGAGACAGTGAGGATGGGGCTGGCTGCAGTCATGGCACAGCAAGAGCAGAGTAACCACAACCACCCCACCCCTCCTGGGAGTAACACAGCACTGTCACAGCTGGAGAAAACAATAGCACTGCAAAGCTGAAGCAGATGCAGATGTTGACACAAATATATTTAAAGAAATGCATCAAAGAGTTGGCTGATAACATTCTCAGTGCAGTGTAAATTGGGCTCTAATGGAAGAAAGAAGTTTTTGCAATGAGGGTGGTAAAACACGGGAACAGATTCCCAGAGAGGTGGTGGATACCCCATCCCTGGAAGAGTCCAAGGCCCGGTTAGACGGGGCTTGGAGCAACCTGGGATAGTGGAAGGTGTCCCTGCCCATGGCAGGGGGTGGCACTGGATGAGCTTTAAGGTCCCTTCCAACCCAAAGCATTTGATGTTTTTCTGAATTAGGTACCTGCACTGAGCTTAGTGCAAGCAGAACCTGTGTCTGAGAATCCAAGTCTGCAAGGGTTTAACTGCTGTTATTTGGTTGATTTTTCTGAGTTCTTTCTTATTGAGACTGATCATACCCAGTAAACCTCCCCTCCTTCCTCACTAACCCACACTCCAGTATTCCCCCGAAAACGGGCAGTTCCACAGATTTGGGCACTTCCATGAGTCCCCTTTCCACCTCTGACAGTGTTTTATGTTTCACAGCCCCCTGACCTGCTGCTTCTCTCTGCAGAGCCCAGCTCCCCTGTCTCACCTCACAGAGCTCACTTACACTGAAGCCCCAGGGCATTTTCCAGGGTCACTTCACACGGAGCCTGTCCCATCCCTGCTGCCCCTGGACTCTCACAGGACACTTCCCTGTCACACCGCTTCAGCTCCTGGCTCCTCACCTCCTCTCCCCAGGGCTTCTGGAAGGTTCTCATCCACCTTCCTCTCAGGTACCACACCTGAAGTGCTTCCCAAAATTAAAGTTACTCCTGCTGTTCCTCATTTCCTCTGCATTTCCCTTCCACTCAAACTTGGCAACTACATTTGGAATATCCTGATCATGGTTGTGCTTTATTTTCTTACTGAAGCAGGGGCTCTGTTTCAGCTGCACCCTGAGGTGCTTCCAACACCAGGTAATGCCAGGCAAACCCTCCCCTGTCTTGCTTACAGAAACTGGCCACTTCCACATGACTCAAGAAAACAAGGCGATTTTGATTCTTTTTCCCAGTTTCCAGCTATTTTATGTTTGGGGTTTTTTTCCCCCTTCTACACTTATGGCAACAAAAGAACAAAATCTAGATTTGATTTTTAAGACTTCTCCATACAGAACTACAAGCTTGTTAAGACTTCCCAGCACAGACTGTTCATTTGTGTCTCCTCAGAACGGGTCCAAAATCCAAGTCACAGAAAATCATCTGTAGGACTTGTAACCCATGAGTATACAGCCATGATTGATGTAAAATTTTAATACTTGACTGTGACTAAATGAGATAAGCGTATTACAAAGAAAGAGGTTCATAATAAAACTCATTTTCCAAGGTCCATTTTGCAAAAAGCAGCTCATCTCTTTCACACAGAGAACAGCACTTGGACTGGGAAAAAGGGTTTTGAATCCGAATAGTTCAGATTTGCTTTCTTTGTTGTTGAGATTTTCAGTCTTTTTTTTGTTTTTAACTAATTCTTCAGAAAAAGGAGGCTCAGATGAAGGATAGCCCAAAGAAAAAAAAGTGCAAGGAAAATATTGGCCTACAATTAAAAAAAAAAAATTGAGGTTCAACAGAAATTTTTCTATGTTCTTACAGAGGATATCTGCAAACAATTAGAACACAGGTACTCAGGGCTGGACTCTGCTCAGGTGAGACCCCACCTGCAGAGCTGCCTCCAGCTCAGAGGTCCCCAACACTGGAAGGACGTGGAGCTGCTGGAAAGATCCAGAGCAGCCACGGAGCTGCTCCCAGGGCTGGAGCCCCTCTGCTCTGGAGCCAGGCTGGGAGAGTTGAGGGTGCTCACCTGGAGAGGAGAAGGCTCCAGGGAGAGCTCAGAGCCCCTTCCAGGGCCTAAAGGGGCTCCAGGAGAGCTGGAGAGGGACTGGGGACAAGGGATGGAGGGACAGGGCACAGGGAATGGCTTCCCACTGCCAGAGGGCAAGGTTAGATGGGATAGTGGGAAGGAATTGTTCCCTGTGAGGGGGGGGAGGCCCTGGCACAGGGTGCCCAGCGAAGCTGTGGCTGCCCCATCCCTGGGAGTGTCCAAGGCCAGGCTGGAGGGGGCTTGGAGCAGCCTGGGATAGTGGGAGGTGTCCCTGCCCATGGCAGGGGTGGGCCTGGATGGGCTTTGAGGTCCCTTCCAGCCCAAACCATTCTGGGATTCTGTGACAAAAGGTGCAGTGGTTTGAGCACTGCCAAAGCTCAGTGGATTACAACAAAAAGAGCTGCACCTCTTTATGGTTTGAAGACAGCAGTGCAGCCAGCTGGGATGAACTGTCTGACAGTGCCTTTGTCTGGCCTGGGGTTTTGTTATGGACATATTTCTGGCAGCACATTTTTGTCTGCTGCAGGGTAGTTTTAATCCCACCAAGTGATCAATGAAGAAGTGCAGGCCTTACTCGAGATGAAAACTTTGTAGGCATTTTTTGCTTTGCTGGACAATTATTTGAATTGTTTGACTGGACCAGAGTCTTGTACAGCTCAAGGAAACCACGTTATCTAAAAGATAAATATTTTGAAGAAAATATTTTCTTTCCCCTTTTCCAGATAAGGCATGTGAGATGGGGCAAGGTTAACATTTAGACCCAGCTCTGAGCTGTTGCACAATGACACGGATCTGGCTGGAAAAACCCAAACCCTCATCCACCACCACTCAATTCCGGGTGTTTAGGGCTGTTTTTTAGGTTTTTGGTTGGGGTTTTTTTTGGAGGGGGTGTTCCAGCTGGGCCAGTCCCCTATCTGTTCCATGGCCCTGCCCCACACACTGGCCCTGCAGGTGGGGCAGCTCCAGGGACCACAGGCTGCTTGTTCTGGAGCCAAGGAGCAGCCAGGAGCCAGCCCCAGAGCTGCAAATAGAGCTCTTGACTTCCAATCCTGGATGCAATCACTCATTTTTGTTCACTTTAAATAACCCTTTTTCTCCTCCTCCCAAGTAAAGAAGAGATGATCTCTTTCCATCTTTACAGAAGGGAAAAGTTAAAGGGAAAATAGGGCTAAAGAAATCCATAGGAAGGTATTGGAAAAATGGTTGTTATATTGGAAAAATATTGGAAATATTGGAAAAATATTTATAATTCTACTTCCTGTCTCCCAGACTTGCCCAAACCTTCTCACTGAGCTGTGTCCCCCTCCTTTCAGGGACAGACCTTCACATGCCCGAAAACATGCTCAAGTTATGAAGTGTAAGCTATTTTTAGAAACCTGTGAGTTTCAGTGCCTTGTAATTAAAAATTATTAGAAAAATCACCCCAAAAATCCCCATTTCCATTAATACCAACATTGCCTAAGGGAGAGATGAATCAGGTAAAATGCTCCTTACTTGCCCTGACTCCTCTGTGCTTTCTGGCTGATGGGCTTTGACCTGCAGACTCCTCTTGCCCCTCCCTCCCAAAAGCTGAAGACAACAACTTGATTAATTTTTCAGGTAATGTGTTAAAAGACTTGATCTATGAAATCAGAGATCATGTGGCAAATGCAATCACGTGGGACTGGAAACAGAATCTGTGGTGACAAACACAGAGATGACAGCACTGTATAAAATGTTTAAAATCAACCTTCTGAAACCAGTTCAGTTGCACCTTGCAGGGCAGGGCAGCCAAAAGCCCTTTATTTTGCCTCTGACTGTGGGTTGTTAGACACCTCCATCACCTGCTTATGTTATAGAAAAGTTCAGCAGCAGCCTCCATTTTCTGGTCATGGTTTTCCCTTTCAGTTCCTTGTTAATGATCAGAGAAACCCAGAAGGGTTTGGGTGGGAAGAGATTTTAAAACTCATCCAGTGCCACCCCCTGCCCTGGGCAGGGACACCTTCCACTATCCCAGGTTGCTCCAAGCCCTGCCCAGCCTGGCCTTGGACACTTCCAGGGATGGGGCAGCCACAGCTTCTCTGGGCAGCCTGTGCCAGGGCCTCCCCACCCTCAGTGTCAGCATCTCACTGAAGGGTCCCTCTCCTCTCCTTTCCATGAGAAAAACCTCCCAAGGGTGTCAGCAGAAACCCTTTCAAGAGCAGAGTGCAGCAACACACTCTGTCATGCGTTCTGTTCTAGTGCTCTGCCACATCTCTGCTGACAAAATGAGATGTTCTGGAGCAAAAGAGCAAATTTATTTCCAAAGCTCTTCAAGACTTCACTTCTTAAAATGTATTTAAAGTGAAGAAAGAGAAAGATTGCCTGTCTAAGTAAGTGTGTATGTGCAGGTACATCCATCCAGGTCCTACAATTCCTACAGTCCATTAGGGGTTTATTGTGGTTCCCTGGCAGCTGTCCCACAGCAATGAAAATCTGAGAGAAACAGATAAGGCAGGATAACATCACTACAGGGATTTTCAGGTGTGTTATTGGTACCTTTGCTGGAAGCATCAAATGAGAAGCTGTAAAGATTACGTGCTGTGGGGAAGGTTTTGTTTCTTTTTTCTACATAACTGTCAATCCATGATCAGGGATAAAAGGAAAAGCCTGCGAGTTAGGCATTAAAAAAACCTAAAGATATTAATGTTGGCGTGCCAAAGGGCAGCCTGGCAAGGAACCACTGCTCTGGAGTCACACTCATCTCATCTGTCAGCTGGCTCCCGTTCTCCAGCAAGATCCCTGCACCAAGGCTTCCCTCTGGGAATGCTGGCTACTCTTGCTGCTGATTTAAACTTCATCGCCATGTCTGAGACACTTGTGAGACAGGGGTGAGACCTCAGTGAGAAGCCAAGGCTAAGGAAAAGCAAATCCCACTCTGCCCTGGGTGCAAGCAGGGCCTCTTTGGCTGACTGGAGCAGTGGGAGCTTCTCTGGCACCTGTGGCCAGCCAAGAATCAGTCACTGAGTGCAGCAGAGCCCAGGCAAGGGTCAGATTTGCCTTCTCAATGCCAACTGGGGGGAGCATATGGGCTAGAAATGAAAAAGTAGCATTGGAACAAGAGTGCATGAGTTGGAAGTGAATTGAGACAGAAATAAAAAGATTTCTAGTCCTGTGAGCAGCAAACTGTCAAAAATGAGTGAATTATGAGAAAAAAACCACACAACATGCTTGCTTTAAGGAGAAGGGATCAGTGCTGATAGCCCAGACATTGCCATGTCAGCCTCACCTCCCTGGAACTGCTGCTGTTCTCAACATTTATCAATCACCCAGCAGTACCTGCCACTGAGGTTCCCCCCTCACAAGTGCCAGGCACAGGTCTGACCTCAGCCAGCATCGTTTTTCAGTCTCCTCCTATCAATGTGTGGAAGGGCTGCACATGAGGCTCGGGGGCTGCTGTCATTCCCAGAGTTTTGCACACCCTGGATGGGACCCTTTTCCCATCAATGCTGTCCAACACCACCCTTGGCCTGCAGGAAGGGACTTCTCCAGGTGTATCTGTGCACCTGGAAAGGCCCAGCAGCAACTCTGATGGAGGGCAGAGATAGAGCTGCTGCTAAAAAAATTAAAAATCAATATATTTTAAAAAGAAAACCTAGACACAGCCGACTTAAAAGCTGCTGCACTCCTTCCAAAGGAGTAGCTGCTCTTTGGAAATAAAGACCAGTGTGACAAATGGGACAGGAAGAACAACATTTTTCCATTTCCCTCTTGATGGGTGTGCTTTACAAGCCCTCAATCCAGCTCCTCCCAGTCGTTACACTGATTAAAAAGATCAATTCTTTAAATTGATCTGTTAGAAAAGAAGTTTTATTGTTTTACCAGCCCTTTCTTCCTAAAATGAAAGAACCCTGGTGTTATAAACAAACTCAGTAAACTTCTAAAGAGAGCTGGAAAGAGAACTCGACTTTCAATCTTGGATATAATAATGAATTTTTATTCACTTTAAATAACTTTAAATAACCCTTTTCCTCCTCCTCCTAGGTAAAGAAGTGATGGTCTTCTTCCACCTTTACAAAAAGGGAAAGGTAGGGAAATAGATCTAAAGAAATCCATAGGACATATCAATATTTGAAATAACTTTCCTTTGTACTACTCATTGGTG
The DNA here is from genome assembly GCA_013400975.1 of Atrichornis clamosus. Lineage (NCBI taxonomy): Eukaryota > Metazoa > Chordata > Aves > Passeriformes > Menuridae > Atrichornis > Atrichornis clamosus. The sequence continues at coordinate 102,365 of WBMZ01008948.1, forward strand.
TGTATTTGTGGTTGTATGACTGCTCAGAGCTTTGATGGATCAATAAAAGAGATGGATCTTGATAAATGTTTGAGATACACAGCAAACAGGAATTTACCCTTTGGTTTGGAAGCAGGTCAGCTTTAAAAACCCCTCCTGCTAAAATGCCAAGTAATCAGTTGAAGGCTGGAAATACAGAAAGAACGGTGCCAATTCACAGTTCCTAAAAATAGATGTGTTTTTCAAAGGGTATTTATGTTGAGATAAAGGTGAGGTTGGTCTGGTGTCATCTCATTATGTCAGCTCAGTGCTCTTTGCCACAGACATCCATCCAAAACCCCACCAGGGATCCCTTCAAGCCCGTCCTCAGCCTGTGAAGGACACAAGTCAGAGCTGTTCCAAAAGGCCAGGGCTGAAGGAACATTAGGGCAGCTTTCCTATTTCTCTTTCCAGATGGTGATCTTTCTGTGGCCTGTGGAAACAGCTCAGCTCCCAATTAACTCTGTGTGACCTGCACCTTTGTTTTGGATGGAAGATGTGAAGCGTGGCAGAGCAAAACATGAGACCTTCCCTGCAAGATGGAGAGAAAGCAAAATGGCTGCATTAAAAAATATTATTGAGCATGGCTCTGTGATGAGTTGGCACGAGCTGCAGCCTCTCCCTGTCTCCAGCAAATGAACAGCATTCATCTTCCCTCCCTGCTCTTCGGGAGGTTTTTTCTCTGGGGAATGAATCGGCAGAAGCAGCACCTTGGCAGTGTTTTCCCAGGAAGAGACTGTTCTGTTGTACACCCTGAGAGAGGCAATCAGCTTTAGCTTGTGTCATGGCAGAGCAAACTGAAGGCACGACCAAGGACACATCACACCTTGTGCATTCTGAATTCTGGTGGCACCACCAGCAGTGCCCAGCACTCCCCAGGGGTGCCCAACTTCCCAGGACCTCCAGGGGGGGATTGCTTTTTCCTCTTTTTATCAGGACATCCTGACGTAAAAAACAAAAGTCAGCAATGCCTAAGCTCAATGTTAAAGTAAAACGAATATTTTTTACAATTAAGGTATTCAGAATGAATGATGAGGTGTGAGAAATGCAGTCCCCGTTTTTAGAGCTGGAGCCCTGTGGTGCTGAAAGGGGAGGCAACAATGGGGGAAATCCCCTGGGGAACAGGGCAATGGAACGGCAGGCTCCAAACCAGCACCCTGCCCACAGACTGGGCTTTTTTTAGCCCAAAATGGGATTAGTTTGTACTTCTGCAAAGCAGGTGCACACTCTGCACAAATCACAGCTGTCTACATTTGTCTTGCTGGGGCATGACATTAATTTACACAAATATCCAGAACATACAGAGGTCAAATCCTTGCAGGGTCTGCCCAGCACTTCATCCTTCCAAAGCAAAGTGTGATGTGCAAATCTGTGCTCAGATGGACTAAAACAACACAGGATTGTACAAACCTCCATTGCCCAGGGACCACAGCCCTGGTGTGCCAGGAGGGCCTTCTCCGAGAGTTGGAATTCTTAAAGCATTTGCTTTAAAGCATCCTCACTGCATCGGGAAATGCTTTATTTATTTAAATAGACTGATTGATTTCAGTTTGACAGCTGGTAAACCCTGGCCTCAGGCAGTACTAAGGGAGGGTTTGATTTGCCATTGGAGGAAATTATTAGAAAACAGAAAAATCACCCTCCAACCCTCCGCCGGGGTTTATTGTGCAGTTGGAGGTGTCAGTTCTGAGAGCAGCACCAGGCCACGAGTCCTTTGTTTCCAGCAGCAGAGGATGGTGTGGTGCTTCCCAGGCTGTGTTCAGCCTGTCAAAGCTGCAATTGCCTCTAAAAAATCACAGCCTGTGTGCAGTGAGTTATTAATGAAACTGTCTGGAGAGGACAGAAAACAGGAATCTCATCAGCAATTCGTCCTGACGTCTGAAAACACATCCCAGACCCAGCAGTTTCCAAAGGTGGAAGCCACCAAAATAATTTCAGCCTTCCCAAAAGCCGGGAACACTGAGAGAGGTCAGTTCACTTTGTCTCCACCACAGCTCCATCTGCCCCTTACCAGTTTGCTGATGGCTCAGTGTGCCTCCCTGGAGCTTTACAGAACCAATTCCTTGGGACAGAATTCCCATTCAGTGTGGGCTCCAGCCCCTGTCACAGACACTGTTTTATATTCACACCTATTAAAATATGCACATCATTTGCTTGGGCTGACCAGACTATCCCAGAGCTGCCACCTCTGGCCCTCTGTGTCATCCACAGATTTAACAATGATTTTTGCAACAGAAAGTTAAAATTTATGTAGTGCAATATCCTTATGAGTCCACTTAAACTCAGCTGCTCTGCAATAATTCTAATTTACAGCCATGTTTGGAGAACTATCAGAATTACATCAAAAAGTTTGGAGACCACTGGCTTGGACACCTGGCACCCCCTCAAATACACAGCAAGCTCTGAGACAGAAGTCAAGCCTGCTTCAATTCAAGTCAATTAATGCCACATTAATTACAGACCAGGACAGCAGAATTAAGTTGCCTACTGGCTGTTCCACAATTGTCAGAAGTCAGTGGCAGCTCCCACACATAATCAATTGTCTAAATCATTCCTTTCTTAAAGAGGAAAATTAACTTGCACTGCTCTGGCTCCTGTTTTCCCCATCCCCACAAAACAATTAATTAAATGTTGGAGAGAATTCCTTGGCCTACTCTCCTAAAGGCATTTGGATTCAGTTTATCCAGATGTGCTGCTTGGACAGGTGCTCTTTGTCTTCTGGAAAGCAGACTAGAAAATATTACTCTGCAAGACGTAAAAACATTTCCTCACCTGGATTCCAAAGCACAATAAATGAGCTGAATTCCCTTTTTCTGCCTTTATTCACAAATTTACCAGCTGTAATTAATACCATCCAAATTCTTTTTGCCTTAATAATTAAAGCATTGCCCCCAACTGTGGTGGCATAAATTTGCACTGCTTTGCTTATCATTCAGAGCAGGTTCTTGGATAATGAATTCACCAGAGTCACCTGCCTCTCCTCCACGTGTGTGCACTTGGGTTTTTATAGGTAACTGCATCACCCTGAGCCACTCAGATAACAAACCAGCCCCACGTGCAGCACAGGCTTTTATTTGATCAGAACAGAGCCACTGCTGCTCAGAAATTAATAATTACCATTCTCTTCCCCAGGTCACATCCTAACCAAGGCAATACAGGTCATAAACCACCCTGGTCCCTTCCCACTCAGAGTGTTCTGAGATCCTGCAGGAACTTCAAACATCTGAACATGTTACTGTTCAGATGCACCAAGGCTACAGGACTGACTTGTTACATAGGAAATTAAACACTCCTCATCCTGATAAATCAGGATTTACTTCACTATTATTTAAAATCACATGAAAAAAAGAATAGCGAGTTAGATTTTAAGGCAATTTAAACAATAACAAAGTCTGTTGTGGTTTAAGTCCATCCTAACCTTCATCCCTGGTTAAGAACAGAGGAGCTACTGGAGCCCCTGGAATCTGGAGGGGTTTCCTGGGTAATGGCACCACCTTCAGTCCCACTGCCCAGGCAGCTGTGACTGAGCCACTTCTGTTCCCAGACACATCTCTCCTGACAGCACCATTATTTCATCACTTTTACTTCCACTGCAACACAAATTCACTTTTTCACAGCAAACTAGGAATATATGCACTGCTTGCACATGACACATATTTCACTGTTCAAATTAGCATCGAATTTTTTGCATATATGTTCCAAAAAATTATATTTTTCTTGCATGCAACCTCCTGCATGCTTGATATAGCAGTGCAATTTTAGTTTTTCTAATTTTACATATATATCAGCACTAAATGGAACCTACTTCAAGAATTAAGCCTGTTTTGTAGTACTAAATTTTCAGGTTCTCAAGGTCTCCAGAGTGGGAGCGAGCACAGAACAGAGGATTACATCAGGCCAGCAGAGCACTTTAATGGGAGTTTAAAAGCCTGAGTAATTCCCCCAGCCAGGGACACTGGGGGTACCGTGCTGTCTGGAGCTGTGCTGACTGTCTCCTTCAATTATCTGTTGCGCTGTGGCACTTCACACTTAATATTCCTGCTAAATAAAGAATTTCCCTTCAGATGCCACAACATCTTCCTTTAATGTTACAGCTGATGCACTCACTGCATTTCTAGCTAAAAACAGCCCTGAGCCAACACTCAGCCCTCCTCAAACCTATCCAAGTTCACACCTGGGTGTTAGTTTTGGTCCTTGAAAGTTTTCAAAGATCCTTCCTCACCTCAGGAAGTCCTTACACAAGGATAAACAGCAAATACCCAGCCCTGAGAGCAGGCAGGACAGACAGGCTTTGCACTTCATTAGCTGGGGACACCAGTATGGAACTCAATTAATTTGATCCCACTTTGAAATAGTAAAACTTCCCTTTGGAGTCTTGTATAAACTGTTTTATCCATAAATACACACATGCATGTTGATATACACGTATACCACTGCTCTCCCTCATCTGGGCAGGGAAATTGTTGCACTACAGGTTGTATGAAATATTTAAACTCTAAACATCTTTCAGATCTTCATACTCCTTTTGTATCTCCAGCATAAATTCCACTAGACTGATATGTAACTGCCTAAATACCTATAACTGGCAATTTTTACCTCTGTAAAGCAGTGCAATTGCTTGTGGCTCCTGTTGACATCTGAAAATACACTATTTAACCCAGACCACCAAAATATCCATATTTTGTGTCACTGCAATGAGACGCAGAGGAAAGATGACTTTTTGCAAAGCAGTTTATGGCAAGGGAGGGCAGTTTGATTGAATAATAAAGACTTCAGTTCCTCAAGAGAGTTGGGCTCTCCTCAAACACCTCTTTCCTTCCAGCTCTAGCTCCCCATGTCTTCCAGAGCCTTGCTCCAAGCTTGCATTGCCTCTTCCAGTATTTGGTCTTTTCTTTTTCACCCTTTCCATTCACTATGAAGCCATAGTGGAGGAATCACATGGCTGAAAACAAGGTGACCACCCAAATTTCCTATCAGCCCCTTGATTTGCTTCTGTTCCACCTGAAAATATCGTGGGACACGACACTTTAGAAAAGCTGTGAGACGGAAAGAAGGGATGTGGAATAAATAAACAGGTGGATTTCCCTGTGCTCCTCAGCACGTGCCAGACCTGACACACCCCGGTTCCCCTCAGGAACACGCCTGGAAGTGGGGGAAGGCTTTGGCAGAACCCCAGCCAGGCCGTATTACACCAAATTTTATGGCCTCTGGTATCACACAAAGCTCCCGCAAACCTCTCACGTGAGGCTTGGCACAACACACAGCAACCCTGAGTTAAGGCACCCACTCCTGACAGTATCTGTAGCTGCTCCTGAAGGCCTGGAGAATTCCCAGAGATCTGCTCAGCAGCAGAACCTTCCTCCCCTGCCCCACCGTGCAGTTTTTTGCTCTATCAAATACACTTTTTGTCTTATTTCAGCCCAAAACTGTTAACCCCCCCGCCCCAAACCCAACAGAGAGCAGTAGCTGATGAGGCAGCAGCAGAATCCCAAATTTTCATTGCTGCCAAAACATCTGCAGCTTCATTACATGAAGGTTTTAAAAGCTTACTCACCATAATTTAAAGAATTTAATAGCCACAGAAATCACATAAGATATACAATTACTGCCTTATTGTGAAAGTATAAACATGAATTTATAGATCCTACAGCCTCTAGCTGCAGTTTGTGCAATTAAATGATTGTTTTCACGTAACATCTGTAGCTGTGGGACCGAGGAACTGATGTACCACGTGGCTACAGTATCTGACATTTAAATATTGCCTTGATAGAATTTCCAAACTATTATTTGGACACACCAGCTGTGCTTGGGAATACTGGAGGAGGAAGGAGGGATACTTTGAAGAGGTTAAACAGATATAAAAGCTATGCAAGTTCATGGCAAGGGCTGGTAAAAGCAATTATCTCAGTGACTCAGTTCCAAAGTACCAGGAATCATTTTTTCAGTGGGAAAGCCTATTTAGGCAGTGTGCAGGTTAAAAAGGAATGCTATTAAAGAGCAGAAAATTTAAAACAAAGACAAGAAAGAAAGGTGTCTTGCAGGGCTATCTCGAGGCTCTCTGGACTTCCAGCTCTTCACACAGCGAGAGCAGCCACGGGGGGCACTGGGGCCACAGAGGGAGCTGCAATTCTGTCCAACACTGCAGCTTCAAGGAGAAGGTTTAGCACCTTTTGTCGCTCAGTATTGATCTTGGTTGAGGACACTTTCTACTGAACTGGTGCAATTTTCAGAAAATTTTCCTGAACTGCAGAACACAAAACGACGGGATGCACACACCCCCTCCTGCCTCCTTTGTTCTCCACACCCCTTGCACTGTCACATCACACAGCTAATCAGATGCTAAAACTGGTTTTAATTCTGCCTGGAAGACAGATTGCTGTGTGTGGAGCGCTGAGGGGAGCAGGGTTTAGTTTATATTAAAATGATGAAGTGGGTTTAGCAGCTGCCCAGGCAGCCTGTCAGCCCCCTCTGCTACTGCAGGCAATCAGCAAGTTCAACACATGCATGGCTTTTGTTTCTGCAGACAAATTAAAAAAACCCCAAACCAAACAACAACCCAGCCCCCAAAGCATCATCTGCAGAGCAGCCAGCTCAGCTGACCCCGTTCAGCAGGACCCCATTTGGAAAGGGTGTTAGCAATTCACATCACTTTGTCCACCCGGTGATGGCACTGGCCACTGCTAAAGTGACTGAAAATGTAAAATAAATGGAGTTCCTTAGATTTCAAAAGGGAAGACTGGGATGGGGGACAGGGAGGAATTGAGGAGGGGGAAAAAACCCAACAAGATTTCCAAAACTCACCTGTTACTCCCTGCAGGTCAGCAGAAGCCAAAGTGTTCCGACCAGGGCTCTTGTTTCCATCCCATTCCTCTATCAAGTTGTTAATGCATTCAAACTTAAATTTCTTTTTAAAATCATTTAAAAAATTTTTCTAATTCTTCCTTCAAAGCCAATTTTGGGTAATAATTTCAAAGCCTGCGAGCTGGAGGCTATGTGACCACAGCCAGGCTGGGAAGCTCTTTGGAACTGCCTGTCAGCTTTAAACATCACTTCTGAAATTAAGCACGTTAACTATAATTAAAACAGATTACCAGCCACCTGTGCTGAGGGCTTTAGCAAGGTGCTTGGCCAGGTCACCAGTTCTATGAGAACAGGCAGGAGAGTGAGCCCACAGCCACAGGAAACTGTGGATGGAGAGGGAACTCAACTGGCAGCACCTGGAATTGCACGGGGGTGAGGATTTCATAGAGTTGTGAATGTACCTGGAATGAAGAATGCAGCCCAGTGCTCCTCACCCTTGCACACAACTCATCAGGCTCAGGCTCACTGCTGAACAGCTTTTCATAGACAAAAAACTCCTTAATTAAAAAAAATCGATTTTTGTGGCCTACCTCATATAGGCATATATATTTTATATTATGTATATGTAATACATCTCTATAGTCATTATTTACTTGTATATATTTATATAGCTATATATATCTCTTATATAGATTTTTTTTTTAATTACCCCAGCTTTGGATGTATCATATCTTTAAACACACTGTTTTTATGACATGCCAAGGTGTTTCCTCACCTTTCCACTCCGAGCCCAGGTTTGTTGGGATCTCCAGAGCAGGATGGTTTCAGTCACTGCTCCTAAAGCTACTTAGAGGAACTAAGCAATATTGCACAAAATGAGGTTTTCTGTCCATTAGAGCACCCAGCTTTGAGGTTTGCTGAGGCATTCAGCACATCCCAAATCCAATTGCTTAAGCAGCTTTCCCTGGGAACTCGTCTGCTGCTCTCGCTGTGCTCCTGCCCCTGAGCCCCAGACACAATGAGAGGGCACAGAGGAAATGCTGGGAAAGCTTTCCCTGGTAACAATCACCTAAGGAATGTTTCTCTGGGTTAGCACCATGCTGCTGTACACATTTAACTGAGGCCACACCTAGAATGTCTACAGCTAGAAAAGACGTGGCAGAATCAGCACAAAAGAGACACCACAAAATTGGCCAAATGAGTAGGAATTGTTACCTGCAGACAACACAGAGGATTTTCTACACATCCTGTTAAACCAATTCCTTCAGCTTCGGGCAGCAATTTGTTTCTGGTGGTACCTCCCCAGTTCTGCACAGTCAGAACACAGCAGCTCACAAACTCACTCACACAAGAAATATTTTATTGCTGCTGGAGCAAGAGTTCCAATGTCTTGCTTTATTTTGAAAACAAAGATAAATGAAAACTGTCAGAAGTGAAATTATTCCAAAAGCCATCAGTTTGAGGGTACACTTTGTATCCTTTTCCAGGTTCATTGGTTCTCTCCTCAGGGCAAATATGAAATCCTTGCTGAGTTAGTGGGAGTTTCCCCACTGACTGTCAATGGCACCAAAACAGTCCCTTATATATTGAATTTTCATTCATTTGGACCATGTTTAAATAACAGATTTATTTAGAGATAGATCCAACAGAAGAGTGGTCACAGTACCTGTCAGGATGACAATTCCTGCCTGCTCTAATTCCACGTGCAGACACAAACAGCAGGGACAGACTCAGACTGACACAGCATCCACAAATGTCCTGGCAGAACCCTCCCACCTTGGCAGAAATGTTCAAGCCAAGCAAATTAATGCAGGTTTATGGGAGTTTCAACTTAAAAAGTGTGTGTGCTGGGGGGGGTTGGTTGGTTGATTTTTTTGTTGTTTTGTTTTCCTTTTTTTTCATGTGTGACAGCTTTTTCCAGTGCCAAAGCACAATACTGCACCTTTCCAACACAAACCCACAGAAGATCTAAACCGTGTTTCTCCAAAACATTTAATTCAGTCTCTAACTTTGAGTTCGAATCTGAAGTTTTGAAGGTACTTTGAGAATAGTAACCACAGTTTGGGAATGCCATCAGTTCTTCATGCCACGTAAGACAGATTACAGAGCAGCAATACTGCAGTACCCAGCTCCTGCTCTGTTCAGGCCTTCTTGTCACACTTTCCAGAGTTGAGAATCTCTTTCTGTCTTGCTTACTGCTCAAATGTAAATGTCTGAACCACAGTGTGTGGGGAACATGAACCAAGAGAAATTGTAACCTCCTGCCATGAAGTCTTCCAGAACTCAGAAAGGCTCTAAACACCAAGAATTAGAAATCTAAGTCCTCATCTCCGTGGAAAAAATCACTCTACAATATTGAAGACTATTTAAAAAATACACAACTAAATCAACACATCACCACATTCATTATCCCAGTCACAGAACCCCAGACTGGTTTGGGTTGGAAGGGACCTTTAAAGCTCATCCAGTTCCACCCCCTGCCATGGGCAGGAACCCCTGCCACTTGCCCCAAGCCCTGTCCAACCTGGCATTGGGCATTCCCAGGCTGTTTAATAGTAGCATACAATAAAAAATAAACCCAAAGACAGAGGCTGCATTGCTGTATTTTTATATAGCCACCAGTGATGATAAACTTTACAGCCAGGCTGTGCTTCACCAGTGGTGAACATCAAAACTGTTTGAAATTTGTATTGATTATCCTATAAAAACACATGGGCTTCAACTACCCACAGAAACAGTAAAAGTAAATATTAACATTATCCCTCTTTCTCCTCATCGTGTGCCTTTTATCCCAGTTCTTTTCTAGGGCACCCTTGGAAACTCCAACTGGAGAAATGGATGGGAAGGGGATGCTGCACAAAGCAGCTCCCAAGCAGCAGAACCGCTCCGGGGAAACCTTCTTCCCAGCTCAGTAATTCCTAGGAAAAGTCAACAGACAAACCATATAAATATTTGATAGGAATATAACAAATTGCCTTAATACTGGAAGGGCGAGGGAAAAGCATAAAAAAATCCGGGGAACATTTGCAGCTATCTGGTAGATAAGTCATGTCCTGATGTCAACCATCTGGGATCTGAACTCTGGAGCTGACCCTCAGCTGGACTGCATTTGTTGCCATAGCTGGTTAATTAGAGGGATCTCCAGCTTGAAGAGGAGGAAACACTTGAAAAATATTTGCCAAAGAGCAATATGCCTTATTTTGAGGCTTTTCCAGAGACTATCTTCTGTTCAAGAACTAACACAGTTGTATTTATTTGCATGTGAGTTGATTATATGAAGCCTTTTGCAGCCTTTGCAAGGAATTACTTTGTGACACGTAGGTTGAAGGGGGAAAAAAAGCTCCAGCAGCAGCAAATTCCCCAGACACACCACAGATTCATTCAACAAAAGTAATTACTTTAGCAAATGTTTGTGTATTTTAATGCCAAGAGGAGGATTCCAGGTATTTTTACAGCTTGCCAGTCCAGCTGATCCCAGAAACATCCAGTCAGTGTGATGTAACATTGACACAGCACTTAATCAGAAAAATGGGATGTTTCTCCAACAAAAGGATTTTAACAAATGCCACATTTCATTCTTATTAATATATTCAGAGCTGAAGTCATATGGTCCCTAGATTCCCCCTGGAGATACAGATTTTAAAAGTCCAGAGGGAAATGATAATACCCGACATTGCTTTGTTGACATAAGAGCTCTGAAATTACCATTGGAAAAAAATTCCAGGGTCTGCAAAGATAATTTCACAACCCAGAGTGCATCCTAGCCCTCTGCTGAGGAGTTTTAAAAGCTTTTTGAAAGGAAAGTTATGAACAATGTATGACTAGCACAGATCTGGGCCAGATTTTAAGGCAATTTTTTAAAGCACTGAGCAAAGTTCATCTCCCTTTTTAATGAACACCGACTGCTTGGACAAAATGTTTCCCTCCCTTTCCTCTCAGCAGAGTCAGACACAGTGAAATTCATCTCTTGTGCTTTGATGGACATGAAAAATTAGAGACAAGGATGGAAAACGCTGAGACTTCCTCCCAGATCTCTTGTTTTCTTAGCAGTCCATCTGTTTTAGACACATATGGACCTCAGCACCCCAAGGACATCGGTGGCTTCTTTCTGTGTCTTCCATGAAAAATTAGGGACACGGCTCCTCTTATTAATGGCATCATTAGGCAGTGGCATGGAGGAGGCAAAGAGCACGTACCTGACCTCACCACTCAGACAGTGAGAGACAGAAGAGCCCCTGTGAGTTAATGGTTCTGAGCAGGCACCAGGAGAGAGCAGGTCACCACCTCACACAGCCTGGGAGGTCGGACAGGAGGGAGGGAAATGTGTTAGCAGTGCTTTGTCATTCCCTAAAAGTCTAGCAAAGTCAAGGAAGGTTGTCTTCTCCTCTGCTGAACTTGTTTTCAGTTTAGAAAGCTCCTCTTTATGCTGCCCCAGAATCACTCCTGCAGAAAAACAGGTAGTCCAGGATCCTTCTTCAGACCCTGAATTCAGATCCTTTACAGTCACCAACAAACAGATGAAAATTTCTATAAAATCTTTGCATTAAGGCTTCAGGACTCCGTGTCTTAAAGGCTTTCTTAGTCCTCATCTCCAGGGGTTCCTAACATGACTATCTGAACTACTCAATTAACAAACCTCACCACCAAACCATCGACCCCTCAGTGCACTTACAAACACAAACCAGGGGTGTTGTTCCTCCTCAAAACAGCTTCACAATATTGACCACTCAAGCAGCTCTCCCAGGGTGCTCAGAGCTTTCCCACAAGGCTCCTAAGTGCCTGAAAAACACTGTCTTGTCTTTAAAGTTGGAGGAAATAATTAAATATTGATACAAAATACTGTAAGCCAGTAAAGCTTATTTAACTGTTGAATACGTACTATGAAATATATGAAATATAGAGTATCAGATGTAGAAATAACTTGCAAAAGGGTTTTTTGTGTGTGGTTTTTATTTGCTTGGGGGTTTTTTATTGATTTAAAGAAGCAGCTGAATAGCCACATGCCTGCTACTATTTAATGTTTGAGCCCTCTCTTAACAGTACTGGGACTTGTATTAATAAGGGATCACAGAAGCCCAGATTGGTTTGGGTGGGAAGGGATCTTAAAGCCCATCTCATTCCAGCCCCCTGCCATGGGCAGGGACACCTTCCACTGGACCAGGTTGCTCCAAACCCCATCCAACCTGGCCTGGAACACTGCAAATGTATGGTTTTAATTCTGGATATCTTCGCATGAACACCCATCTCCATCTTTGCTTTGAAAGGGCACATACAGCACATGCATTTAGTGGAGTCCACTGCCAAGTTCTTTAAAAGCTCCACTCTTCCCTTGTTTTGGAGGACAGGACCCTGCCAGCCTGTTTTTACTGTGGATTTTTTTGTGGATTCTTTTCCTTATCCCTCACCACGTGGTACCACGGATTGTTACCCTCACAAACCCAACGTGTGGGGACCATGGGATGAGGGGACACAGCACAGCACAGGCACAAAAGGCACTGACGAAGTGTCCTTCACCCCCTTTTCTGCACCATTTTTCACTCTCCACCCCACTGCTATCCCCAGGAACACCAACCCCGTGCCTGTCCCCACAGGATGGGCATTAAAGGGATTGGTGTCCCAAGGGCTGGGTATGAGCTCCTGTGCAGGACTCAATCACCTGAGTAGAAAATCTGCTCAAGTACTTAGAATGTGCAGGTGGAACAACCAGCAAAATGCAGTGGTTCCAGGGCCTGGAAAAGGATAAACAGCTTGGGACAAGCTTTTTCAAGAGGTTGCCTTTGAGATCTGTGTTCTTTTCCACGTGTTTATTTTTAAAGAATTAACACTGGACGTTTGGGAAGAAGTCAAGTATTTATCTCCATCTCAGTGGCCCCTTTACTCCCACAAGTGTTTGTTACATTAACTTGAAAATATACAGACAGTGAAATTCTATCATCAGGTCTATGTTTAATGTCCAGAAAAACCCCACAGCCGAGCAGATCCAAGGCTGGAGTTTTGCTCTTTGTGGAAAAGTGCTTAAATTCAGGGCTCTGTGCCTACTACAGCAGCAGGGTTAAGCTCTCCTAAATACTCAGATTAAGAAGCATGCCTGGTTTTCACTCATTTTGAAACATCCGAAGATAATTTCAAACAGGTAGTAAGCTACTGAATAGATTTATCTGTCCCAATTTCATTGGTTTGGTGGAATAGTTCGTTCTTGCTGATTTAAACATGAAGGAGAACTAAGCCATACAAACACCTGCTGGTAAGAATACACCCACCTGTGCAGAATCCCTGTGCAGCAGTCAGAGGCCTGCAGGCCCTCTGTGGACACCCAACAGTTCCAGGCAAATTGGGAATTGAGCTTTAGGCTGAACACGCAAGACTAAAAATATGAAATTTAACAAATCTACTAATTTTGTTCTCAAACTTCTGTTAAATCAGCTTCCATTTCCTTAGGAACATCATAACCCTCCACAACAGCAGCGTGGAGGCTGTTTTGATGGCTTTTATAAAGGCTTTTTTGTAACTGTATCTGCCAATAGCTATTGCTTCTCTGTGCCCTCCTTCCCAAAGGCAGGCAGGGCTTGCTCTTAGATAAGAGCATCCAAGGCAAAGTACAAACGTGCCTTTTATCTTCCCAGAGGCATCAGAAGCTCAACATCTCCTTCCCACAGCTTCCTCTGAAGCTGCCTGGATGCTGTGCCCAGCGCTCCCAGCTGGACTCTGAGATAATCAGGGAATGGTTTGAGAGTCCCACAAAGGGCTGGGCTGGAAGGGACCTGAAAGCTCGTCCTGTTCCACCCCCTGCCATGGGCAGGGACACCTTGCCCTGGGCCAGGCAGATCCACAAACACCTCCTGGCTGTGGCAGGACTGACCACGGCACTCACCGCCCCGCCAGACTCCGAGAGGAGAAAGAGCCAGGGAGGGAATCATTTCATGGTCAGAGGTGGGACAAATGTTCAGAAAACACGAACCAAAGAGATCCTCGTTCAGGGCTGTGGGCAGCACAGGAGACTGCAACCACACTGTCCTTTCCACAGGGAAATGTTATCCCCAAGGCTCCAGCACATTCCAAGGCTCCCGAGCAAAGGTCGCATTTCCCTCCGCACTGGTTCCCTGCGCTGCCTTTTTGCCAGAGCCTGCCCCGAGTTTTGGAAATCCCTCTTGCTGTAGCACAGGAAGGCATTCAGGCTGCGGGTGGGACAGCAGGATCAGCCTCTATCCAAGGCTGGACTCTCCCTGCCAGGGAAGCACAGTGTGCTGGCACAGCCCAGCTCCCACCGCGGGCTGTCCCCAGCTCTTCCCGGGGAGCCATGGCCAGCACTAACAGGTGTCACAGGTCTGCAGGGCACACTCAGCCTCAAGTCAGCTCAAGGGTTCCAATGCTTCCCGAAATCCTAATTTCTTAAACCTTAAGCCCTAGGAAATCCTAATTTCCAAGATCTCCTCACAAAGGTGGCTCTTCTCAACACCCAAATAATGTGCAGTGACACTCAGGAAGGCGAGTGGTGACACAAGTGTGGCTGTGATTCAGTCCTCAAGATGTGGGAAACCAGTGTCCAAGAGGACTCGCATACTAGAAAACCAATTTATGTGAAAATAAATGGCTTTCAGGAGAGCGGAAGCAGGATGCTCAGGGTGTAATTCCCTGGTGTAATTCCAAGCCACGGTGTTCTCCCTGTACAGAACAGGCCCCATTAGACCACGAAAGTGGCCCCCTGATGCTACTGAAGGATATTATTCATTGCTCTGATATCACAAGCTAATGAGAATTCATTAAATGCAAAATGCCATGCACGTTGCTGAGACTCTTCCAGAAGACCAAGGCAGGTGTGACTAACTCGGGAGCATATTTAATTGTTAATTGATCAGCTTGCAGGTTTACACCCCAGTACACTCAGCACGGGAAATGCAGCTCAGGCCATCGTGCCTTGCCCACCTCCAGTTCTGCTTAACTTTCATTAACCAGCCAGTAAATACAAATGTGATGAGCTTTGATTTTATTTTAATTTATTTGTCTGTTCCTGCAGTTGTCACAAGAGCCTAATTAAGCAGCTCTGGCACCACCCCTCCACCAGTGGTGAGCACAGGAAACCCCCAAGAACCCAACAACACTTCAAACACCTCAGTCACTCTATACCTGTCAGGCAGTTAATTATGCCCGTGAATTATTGTCTCTGCTAAAAGATGACTGAACGTGTGACACTTTGCTTACTGCATGAATTCTTGCTGGTTTTATGATTATTGTCAGAGAAAATGATTAATAGGCAGATATTGCACCGAGAACAGCAAAAACACAGCAAGAATGAGAATTTATACTTGTACAGTAAAATGAATTCCTATTAGGAAAGGAACACAACACTTACCAGGCATTTAGGCAGAAGTCTTTTTCCTTAAAATCATTTCACACACCACGTTTTCATACTATGATCAATCCACAGCACAGATGTTAATGACATGATTCATAAGCTTTGCATTGATCAGTACTTACCAATTCCTAAAACGTCATCTGACTCCTTCTGGAAAATGCAGGATCTTGTTAAAACCAGATAAGCTCAGAGCTTTATGTTCTCCCTACCTAATTTGCTGCCCAGTGCACTAGAAGATAATTCTGTTCTAACTGAAGAGCCCGGAATGCTCCCATATAATTTGTTTCTTTGTACGTTCAGAACAAAACGACCCAAGCTGAAAGGCTACTTCAGGAGTTAAAAAACATCAAAAATGCAAACAATTGAGCAATTTAAGGGCAACAGCAGAAGCAGAACCCTTTCAGAGCAAAGCCTGAATGCCGGTTTCGAGGTAGGTCTGAGAAGACGAGAAGCAGCAGCAGCAGCAGAGGAAGCAGCACAAACCACAAACAATAATTCTGCTCAAAAAGCTGCCACATATATTTTTACCATACGCCTCACCTCCACCAAGCATTGAAGTGCAAAAAGCTCCCTTAAATATAATGAAACTCCTCCACCACTGGACAAACAACTCTACCAGCTCAGTAACCCATGGTTCTGCTTCAACAAGCTCTTTTGAAAGGTCTGTGTAAATAAATAATAAAATAGGCTGTTAACTTCTCTAGACTGCCCTGGATTAGGTTTCTGACTTCTAGGGTTTCAGTGCATGTCATTAGACCCTGCTCCCTGCAAGGACAGAGCCTTGGCAGAGTCCAACCCAGGGCTGCTCTCAGCCCAAACAAAGTTTGAGTAAAACATCAATGCAACGATTCCAGTGCAAAGACATTAAAAAACTCAAAAGAGTGCTGGAAGTTGATTCAATTTTTAGGCAGTTAGCTAAGCTGGCTCCAGGTTCTTTCAGACCAGAGCAGCTCAGCAGACTCAGCCTTCAAAGAAAACAACAAAACTTTGAAAATAAAACTGGTGTGGGCAGTGACTAAAGGCAGCGTCCAGACCTGACCCTGCTGCATCACTTCCATATTCCCAGTCATGGAAGGGGCATGGTCAGCAAGGACCACTGGAGGTCATCCAGTCCAGCCTCTGCTCAAGAATATCTTCTGCAGTATTTGACCTTTCTTCAAACCCACACACTGAAGTCCACAGGGTGCCCTGACTTTGAGCACAGGAGCCCCCAGCAGCACTGCTGGGCTGACAGTGCCTGCGGACTCCAGGGCATCTCCCCCCCACCTCCACAGTTCTGGGGAAAGAAACACCTAAATATGTGCAAATACTGCAAACTCGGTGGTACTTCACATTAACCCTCAAGCCAGGATTGAACTGCAATCAGCTGCTGTCTCTAACAGCCCCTGCCTGTGCATTCTGAGCTTTTATCAGTAATACCGAGCACAAGACAAAAAGGGCACACAAAAGTACTAAGTAGGAGCATTTTAATCAGTGCTGATAACAAAAAAAAAGCACAAGGAGCTGATGAGGTTCTGCTCGGTAGCCTGTAACCAGTTTAAACCCACTGAATTTAAATCACAAACCTCTCATTTACATGAACAATCAGATTGAAATAATCCAGCCGTGTAAGCACCCACACGCCCTGGCCGGACACAAGCAATATTTAAAGGCAGTTAAATGACTTTTTTAAAATAACAATTCAAAGCAGAACCAAACAATGTAATTCAGCCCTTGAACAACTGCTCAGGTAGAGCAGGTGAGCTCAGAGGAATTAATGCCATGGTGATTCCCTCTTCAGCTTCCCTGCACAGACCAGACACAGTGGGAGAAACATGGTATTCACACAAATAACAGATTTTAGTGTGCAAAATGCACAGGACACAGTCATACACTCCTAACACAGAACTCTGAAGGCACCAACTTCATCCCGCCCTCACCACGATTTGTTCCACTGGCACTGAGAGTGCTTTAAACATTCCTCAAGCACTGCCAGGCCGAGCACAGCTCCCAGCCCAAAGGAAGGCCTGGCCTGGGATAATTACAGCTCCAGGATGTTCAAACACAAGACTAAAGCCATGCACTGTCTGAGGATTAAAGCACTGAGATGAGTAACAATGACTTGCATTTGGCTTTGTCTCATAGCTCCTCAAGTGCAGCATTTTGCAGAGGACAAAGAAACCCACATAGGAACTGAACATAAAAATAAACATATTGTGGAGATAAATATGGAAGTCTCTGGTTTTGTTGGGTTTTTTTTTTTTTTTTCAATCTTAGAAGTAAATTTTTAGTACTTCTCATTAGTCATAAAACAGCTACAGGAAAATCACATTGTTAATATCTGATATTAATGAAATGTGCCAACTCCATTGCTTACCACAGTAACAATACAGAGCAGATATTCTCCTTATCCAGATGAATTTCACAAACATTAATCCCGTGGGTGCCAGGAGAAACAGCTTAGGTGGGTGTTCTAGTTGCCATTTCAGGTGAAAAGTGACAAGAATAAATTATATTTCTGATGATATACCCCATTATCTTTGGTCACACATTAAATAGCCACAAGAAGAGAATGCTGCTGCAAGTTTGCACTGTAGCTCATGAGCAAATATCTCCTGCCTTGGCTCTCAGCCCATACTACTGCATCGATCACAGTGTTATTTGGAGCAGTTGGGAGTTTCAGGAGGCAGTCTGGATGCTCAGATCATTTATGAATAAGCCCCTATCCAAGTTACACCAAACTGCCTTTGTGTGCTCCAAGTTTCCATGACCATCCCTCCATCCCAACCATCCCAGCTCGAGCAGCTCCCCCAGATGCCGTCAAAGCCCAGCTGGGACCCTTTCACTGGTCAGGGTGTTGGTTTTCCTTGATGAAATCACTGCATTGTTCCATCAGTCTTCACAGAGAAAAAAAAAGCCAAAGCAGACAACTAAAAATAAAGTATGACTGAACCAAAATGGAAAATGTTTGTAGCAGAAGGAAAATAAGGGAAGAAACTCCCTGACAGCTCAGACTGAGGACTGATTCTTACTTTTTTCCAGATGTGTAGAGCACTAAGAACTAATTACTGACTGTTTTCCTCCATTACTTGCACTGTAACTCTAAGATGCAAGCTGAAAACTATGTGTTACATTACTCTAAACCCTGTAATTTATTCTCTGTGGGCTGGGGATGTGCTGACTCAGATGGCTCCAGTCTCCAGCCACTAACCCCATCCTTGGAGCTGGCTGGCACACAGGACATCACCGAGGGCAGAGTCATTCCCCACACGGCTGCTCTGCTCCCCGTCCTTCTCTAACACGTGTTCCTCTGCTGTAAAACTGCCAGGACCAATGGCCAGCCTGAACGTATTGACAAACAATTTCCTAATTGTGTTTGCCTATCCCCCACCCACGGTGGGTCACCAAAATGTAACTTTAACAGGAATAAGTGATGACTGATGCTTTCCCCCAGTTCTGCCTTCAGCTCTCTGGTTTTGGGAAAGTTTTCCAGCTGCAAACATCACAAGTGCAGACTCCCCAGCAGAGGAAAGCACTGCTTTTTAGTGCCAGAGTCCCTCAAGGTGACCTTCAGAGGGGTGAAAAGGCAGTGCCACCCTCGGCACCCGGACAGGGTCAGTGACAGGTCTGTGGGCAGGGCGAGGGACAGCACAGCCACTGCCACCCCCTGCAGCTCCCTCAGGAACTGACAGACACCACTGTTCCCACTCCCAGAAACGTAGGACACAGTGCACAGTGCCCTGGGCAGGAACACTGGACACCTCTTGTGCAGCAGGCAGGGACTGCAGCCACCAAGGAGAGCCAAAAGCACCGCGGTGTGGCACGAGCCACTGCTGAGCCAGGGAAGGGGACAAACATCCTGTATCCCACAAGCTGGAAACAGAGCAGGTGGGACAGGAACGACAACTCTGCCCCTGGATACCTGGGAACACCAGCTCCTGGGGCTCAGGGGTTACCCCACTGCCTGTCCTGTGCTGTGGGGCTGTAGCCAGACCCTGCCTCTCCTGCCCGGAGCAGCTGTGGCTGCCCCATCCCTGGAAGTGTCCAAGGCCAGGTCGGACGGGGCTTGGAGCAACCTGGGATAGTGGAAGGTGTCTCTGCCCATGGCAAAGGATGGAATGAGATGAGTTTTAAGGGTCCCTTCCAACCCAAACCATTCCGGGATTCACCCCTGCTGTGCCTTGGGAAATAACCTGGCAAGAGGGAGGCCTCACTGGCTCGGAGAAAGGAGCTCTGGAAGGACACGAGTTTCATGTTAAGTGCAACAAGCTCAGCTTTGGCACAATAGTGAAGAAATCCCTTCATCTCTATAACTTTTGCAGTTGTGCTCCAGGAGCTGGCCAACAGCCCCCAGCAGGAATAAAGCACCATTCTTTTCAGGCAGTGCAGTTTATTTCCACACCACACCATCCTGCTCTCTCCTAAGCTTATTCCAGCACCACCCACAACTCCCCTCTGCTAAAAACACACTCCTGCATTTTCTTCTCCACACATATTTCCCCTGCAAACAGCCACGACCCTGCAGGTTTGGGGTCCAGTCGTGTAAGCTCACACACACACAGATGTGGACCAGCTCTGCCCACAAGCCAGTCCAATTAAAACAGACAACAAAGACTCAGTCAAATATGTTTTTTTAAAGCTGCTGCAGTCCAATGGAAACAAGATCAACCCTAAAAGCTAATTTTCCTTTTGGAGTGGGGCTGTTTTCTCAGCCAGGCATAAATCCCCTCATTCAGGAGGGGCTGTGGGACAAGTGGCCCAGTGTAATCCAACACACTGGTGCCAGTGTGGTGGCACTGGGTGGGCAGAGAGGCTCCCACCAGGGCAGGGCAACAACAAACTCACTCTGCTGCAGAGCACCTTGAAACCTCCAGCAAGGGCTGCACAGGCTCCAGAGACTCCCAGAAAGGGGAGAGGAGGCAGAGAGGGAGAAGGACTGGGATAGCCTCTCACTTGATATATAAAACCATGAGCCAGAATGCTCACTGAAGTCTCCCAAAACACAGGGAGAGCCTCAGAGTCTCTGAATCATGTCAGAAAAGCAACCTGAGGTGGTAGAGAACTTTTTCCACAAAGGCAAATTTCTTTTTTTATACTCCTGAACTTATTGGTGCTGCTGCCAAAGAAGATAGGATCTGTCAAAACAACCAAAAACATTCATTGGAAGTCCTCTTGTTCCTTTGCATTATGCTGGCTATGAGAGCCACCAGCAGCTCTATAAATAAGCCCTGCTGTGAATAACTCAGCTAATATTCAACCTATCCTGCACACAGTAAGGTCACTGATGAAATAAAGAAGGGGCTGTTTACAGGAGATCACAATTTGCATGTTAAACTTCAGAAAAATCACCACACCCAAGGCCTCTGTGGAACATTTAAAGTTTGCTTTTAGTAGGATCACCCACCCTCCGGGCTGAGGGGTTTGCACAGGACTTTTCTCAGCCAGTTCCAGCAGTACTGAGGTTGGGGAGAATATCTGGGCTATAGAGACTGCACTGATGTGATTCTTTCAGGCTTTCCCTCTACTGCTGGTTCTAAACCCAGACCATATATAAAATTTATACTTTTATCTTAATTGAATCCTCTCTTGGGGATTATTTCCAGTTTCTCTTATATTGACTCTGCTGGGAACTAAGGCACTTCTTAGCTTTAGTTTGGTGTCCTGATGATAAAAAGCTTTCCACAGTCTCATTCTGGTTGTAATGAAAGTCCATGCAGGAATTCATGCTCTCTAAACTATTTCCTCAGCCCAGAATAATTATGCAGTGTGAAATGCAGTAATTACTTAGATTACATGATTTCTCCAGGGGAGCTGGCATGGCCAAACCATTTAACCCACGTAACCGTGCCCCATGAAAAAACCATGGCCTGGGAACGGGTGACTATTTTAAAATATATAAAAAATAATTGTGAGGACAAACAATCACCAAGTGCCTCAGTGAATAGCTCCATTCCTGGAATGAGCTCTGCTGGAATCCACAGCAGCTGCTCTTGGCAGGGAGCAGTGTCCAACACCCCGGGGCTGTGCCCAGCCACGCTCAGCACCCACAGCCTGTCCTCTCCTCCCCATCTCTGTGTTTTCCCAGGTGGGATCCCAGCACCACACCAGCCTGGAGACAACAGAGACTGAGTCCAGGGTTTTATCCACCTTCTTTTCTCCTCCCTTCCCCTTTGTCTGAAGCAAGTCATGCTTGCAGAATGCCAAGTACAACTGCTCTACCTCTGGATTTGGGAGATATAACAAACAGAAAATTATGACAGGCAAACATTCAGAAGAAAATTAAAATTTTTGAATTTTCATTTGCTAAAACAAAGTTTCTTTCATATTCCTACTTTTTCCTGCTTATAAATGAGACAGAGCTCTTTCCAAGCCTCTGCCACTAGGAAAACTCTACTTTCCTGGAAGATTTTTTGCAATAACCTTGTAGCTTTTCTTTCTGCACGTTCAGTATAAGGCTGAGGAAGAATCAAACCCAGCAGCCCTCCCAGGCTGCTGAGAGTTAACCCTGCAGGGAGCAGGATCCCGGCGGCAGGACAGGAGGGCTCCAGCACAGGCAGCTTTCAGACCCAGCCTCAAACCCAAGCGTTACCCGCTCTCCCCGTACCTGATCGTCCTGACAGAAATGCAGTACTTCCACATCAGGTTCCACATGGCACTGCCATCCCCCTTCATGGCCTTCCCTCGGGGTTTGCAAAGGGAGAGGGGCTCCAGGCGACCCCAGGACGAGGCAGTCCGGCGGCACACGGCAGAGTCAGCCCCAGGTCCAGGCAGCAGCCAAGCTCTGATTCACGATTTCCAGGAGATTCCTCCGACCTCCACTCAAATGAACTCCGAGGGAAGGCAGCTTTCCCATCTGAAGTCTCGGGTTACTCCTTTCTTCGTGATTTATAAGATTTGTTGTTTACATTATTTGCAAGCCAGAGGAGATTATTAGAGGCTGTTCAGAAAGCTCCGTGTTACATTCCCTGCTCCGAGTCGGCAAGTCAGAAAACCCTACCTAGGCAGCACCTGCAGAAAGTTATTCCCATTTATTTCCCTTCCAAAAAAACCCCAGCCCAGTACCACTGCCCTAGGAAATCCCTTACCAGAACTGTACAAGCTCACCAAACACACACTACATCAAATGGCTCAGGCTGGATGAACTCTCAGCTGTTCGCAAAATTTGTTGTGTACTGTAATAAACTTTTTGGTGCCAAAAAAAGTAATGAGTCATTTTCCAAAGCTGCATTTGAACGAAGAAGTCACAGCTTTCAGGAGTGAGTATCAGCTATGACACTCAGCCTGGAAATGACAGCAAAAATAAAATGGCAAGATCTGATTAAAAAGATACCCAAACCAACCAACCAAAAAAAAAAAAACAAAAAAAAAACAAAAATCCAAACCAAATTATTAAAAAACCCCAAACCACCCCAACTTATTAATTATGCATATGGAATTTTGCTGTGCTAAGTTTAAACACAGCATTTATTGCCAAAAGTTTCAAGCCCCAGCACACACTCACATGGCATCAACCTTATAGAAAAATATTATTATTATTGGTGTAGAGAGGAGCCCTTTAAATCCTGGCCTGGTGTCTCCAAGACCACCCTGAAAGTCAGAGTTGTTGCTCTGAAAGATTAAAGCCTCCTAAGCCTTTGCTCAGCCCACACTCCCTTCTCTGCAGAGGTCAACAGCACCGTTATCAGGGGCTCCTCTGGACCAGGGACATCAGATACATGTTTATATTATAAAACTTAATTAAGCAAGGAACCAAGTTCACCCTATTTCTTCACAGAGCAGAATCATTCCATGATTAACTCTCTGTTTGCTGTTGCATAACTCCATTTTCTACAAGGCCATTTTGTCCAGGGTCTCGTGACTGTTCCCACTACTTGAAATATATTCAGCTTTGGGAGTTTCTGATAATTGTTCCTGGAGCAAGCTATTGATGGCTTGTTAGGAAAAGTCACATCAAGTTCCACAGCACATTGTACATTTAAATCAGCTGGCTTAATGAAGGAAAATTACGTTAGAAAACTTTTATACATCTGTTCCTAACATAATCACTGAAATACACTTCAGTGCTGGAAAAAGCTACGTAAGTTCAGGCACACCAGCTGAACCCTGTCCCTCTCCTTCCCTCACTAATTTGAGAGATGAAGTGCCTACTAGAGAGATTTTCTGGGGTTTGTATCCTGTACACTTGCAATATTTCATTTGGCATAAAAACCCCCATGATATAAAGAGTATAAAACTAGTGGTTTATTTTCTGTGCAGCACAGAGGTATCAAACAGCACAGTCAGTTGTGTCAACTCCCTCTCTTTGAGCTCATACCTGAGGCTTCAGGGTAATTGATGTATTTAGATTATACCTTCCTTGATTCCCCTGCAGTCCCAATATTTTGACAGCACCAACTTCTGCAGGAATAGTATTTTTATCTGTCTCTAAAGATAGATTCAGTGGATGAGATCTACAAGAGAGCAGGATTTTAATCACCTCCTTCATCCATGTTTCTATTTGTGCACAACCTGTGACCAAATGGATTCAAAAAATGTGGTAACATCATGGGGCAGAGGTGAGATGCTGCAGGGGGGTTGTTTTTTCATCTGTTTTGGTTTTTACATCATTGCTGCAGCATTTCCCATGAAAATGAGACTATTTCTTAAACAGTGTAGAGAGTATTTCAGCTCCTGGGCTGAGTTTGTCCACTGATTCCCAAAGACACCTGGACAAATCAAGGCACCTCTCCTCTAAGCAAGCAGGGAGTATTATATCATTATAATATTATTATTATTCTGCAGGAAATACATATCATTTCATACACATTTAGAAAATGCTGCACACTATGCAAATCACATAATGAGCCAATATGAGTCATATTTCAGTTCTGTGATTAAATCTCTGCTGTAAATAAGTGCTGTTTATTCTGGTGCAAATATAAAGAAGGGATTGCTGTGAGATGCTCCTTGAGATGATATTTGACGGGAATGTTCAACGCCACAGCATCCTGCAGGGCCTGGGGAGGGCAGGGGGAGCAAGGCTGGATGTGCCAACAGCACCAGGGAGTAGCTGCTGATTTCTGTGAAGGACTGGTGATTAATCAAACCTGATTCTCTCTCATACTGGGCTGCCTTCTCAAAAAACAGCTCCTCCGTAGTATCATTAGCAAGGAGGCAACACAAGGGATGTCCAAGAGAAAACGGACACATTGGCTATTTGTTAGGAGTCAGAAAAATCTTCCTCAGGAACAGAGGAGCTTTTCCAGGAGCAGTCAGACAGTGAGGCCCTTTTGTCTTGGCTGTTTACTTCCCTCCCCTTTGTTCCCAGTGACATCAGCATGCCCCAAACAGGGCACAGATTTGCAAATCCAGTGATTTCACCCTTCTGAAGCCTTGTTTGCTCTCCTTTCAGGACAACCAGGCCCAGCACTGCAGGGCCCACTGGGTGCCGTGTCTGCCTTTGCCATGGGTTTTGCATGTTGTGCATCACTCATTACCCACTGTCACCACCCTAGTGGCAATCCTCTGCCACGCTCACACGGGCTGAGAGCCCCTGGGCTGCTCAGGGGGGCTGTTTGGAGCCTCTGCTGCCTGCCTGGGCTGTGACTGCTGTCTGGGTGTGGATGAGAACTCCAGTTATCTCTTCCCCTCACAACGAAACAACAGATTCCTTTTGCAGGACATCACTGCATCCACCCAGCAACCCCTGCTCAACTCCCCACACAAATTTACTATTTGCTGATTTTTTTTATCCTATTATACTCCCTGGAAACCTTTATTGGCTCTGCCCTGCTTGCAGGCACCTACAGCAGCTCTCCCTCTCTGCAGCCCTGTGTGTCTGCACCCTGCTCATGGTTCATGTAACACTCTGAGTCCTCCCAACCTGCAGCTGGAAAGTGCAAGGGCAAGTTCTGCCTCCTTCCAAAATTTATTCCCACTTCAGGACACTGTTTTTCCCAAACTCAGCATCACTGTGTCTCCCTAGGACTCCACGGTGGTGACACTGAGGGTGGGGAAGCCCTGGCACACGGTGCCCAGAGAAGCTGTGGCTGCCCCATCCCTGGAAGCGTCCAAGGCCAGGCTGGGGCACCCTGGGATAGTGGAAGGTGTCCCTGCCCATGGGAGTGGTTGGAACTGGACCTTTAAGGTCCCTTTCAACCCAAATCACTCTGAGATTCTGTGACACTGAGTGACTTTTATTTTCATTGGATGTATTTATGGGCACCATCATGAGGTGCCACCCCCTGCACCAGAAGGTCACATTTTTCTTAGGTTTCTCCTATTTATTCTCACTTTTCTACATTAAGTGGCCACACTAGGTCTCTTGGACCTGCATTTCATTGCCTGTAATACAGGGAAAGTGACTCTCAACTTCACAAAACATTCTGCATCTCCTTTAGGAGGAAATCTTTAATTCAAACACCCACAACCACTAATCCAAAGATGCTGCTGTGGCTTTTGGGAGCTGAGCACACCGTGGAGGCAGCTAAGGTGGGTCCCCCCTGAACTGCAGTCAGCACAAAGGCTCTGCTCAGCTGCTGGGGCTGCAGGGGAGCACTGCCTGCAATTGCTGATGCAGGTGAGTTTGCACCAAGGCAGCCTGAAGCACCAGGACAGACACTCAGGTTTTGTTCTGCTGACTGCACACAGGAGCAGGGAGCTGCTGCAGGGCAGGGAAAACAGTTGGAAGAGTCAATATCACAAAAATGCCAGAAAAAAAATGCACCAAAGTTTGTCAAAGCTCTCAACTTGGCCACTGCCAAGCACACGCCACCCTGTTCAGTAACAATAACAGGATTCTCCCAATGTTTTTGACGCCTAAGGGAACCCAGAGCAACACTATGTGATGGAGAGCATTTAGGAATCCTTTGAAAACCCAATATTGGTGGGGAGGGCAGGGAGGTAAAGGCAGAAAAGAATCACAGAATCATTTAGGTTGGAAAAGCCCTCAAAGACCATCCAGTCCAACCATTCCCCCAGCACTGCCAAGGCCACCACTGATCCATGTCCCCAAGTACCACAACCACACAGCTTTTAAATCTCTCCAACGATGGGGACCCCACCACTGCTCTGGGCAGCCTGTTCCACTGCCTGACCACCCTTTCAGTAGAGAAATTTTTCCTAATATCCAACCTAAACCTCCCCTGGCACAGCTTGAGGCCTTTTCTGAGAAATTGGAGGCTTTTAATCTATTTTCTAATTTTCACACTGGAAACAAAGCTGCTGCAGGCAAAGATACCACAGGGGACATAAATCACTCCAAGTATTTAGAAATGCTGGAGCTGAGGTTCCTTTACAAGTTGTAGGTGGTGTGTCACTTTTCAATGCTATTAATAGAAGGGCAGCACTTAATTTGGAGTCTCACACTCGATTACTCTCCCCCCTCTGGAGATCCATTCCCATCTGGCAGCAGAGCCTGCAGGATGATAAGCAGAGTGCTTGGTGGGCACAGAGGGGAGAGGAGACCAGAGAAAAGCAGCGCCCAGGACGCCGTATCTGATCTGGTTTTGGATAAATCCACGTGCTCTGGACAGCTGCATGCCCTCACACACGGCACGTGAGATGTTCTGAGGGCTGTCACTGTGCTCAGGCCCAGCCCAAGTGAGCTCAGAACAGCATCTCTGCCAGAGGGAAACTGGCCTGCTGCAGCCTGCAGGGGTGAGCAGCACAGTTTGCCTATTTTGCTGATGAAAAGGTCCCAGACCAGGATTTAAGAGCATTTCTGTTCTGATGTACATTACATTTGTAGGTCACTTGACAAAAGGAAAATGTAACTCCTGGAGCCAGCCTGGTTTGGGTTGTCAGTGCAGTCCCAGACCTATTTTTAACTTAGGTAGCATTCCCCTTATACAACAGCTCTTACCAATTAAGGATTGCAAGGAGTCATACAAATAGATGGAGTTTAAATTTTTAGCTTGAGAAGAGTTCTGGTTTTTCAGACAACTTAGGGCATCTTTAAACCTTCACCCTGAACAAGCCAACTTTTTGACTTATGAGGTTTAAGTAAAAAATCTTCACTACATATTTTTTTCTCAGCCTTCACTGTATTCTCCTTCTGGCCCTTTTCAACTTCCTTTGCTGATTTTCCACAAACATTCCTAAGGATATGCAAAGCACAGCATTTCCTGGGAGCTGACAGCAGTGACACGCACATGCCAGTCCTTCTGGGGAACAAAGCCAGCCTGAACCTGGCATTTTGATAAAGGGCATCCCCCGAGTCCCCAAAAGGCTGGAGAGCTTGGGATCCTTGGCAGAGCCCCTCCG
Organism: Atrichornis clamosus; assembly: GCA_013400975.1. Taxonomy (NCBI): domain Eukaryota; kingdom Metazoa; phylum Chordata; class Aves; order Passeriformes; family Menuridae; genus Atrichornis; species Atrichornis clamosus. Next base: position 129,759 of record WBMZ01008948.1, read on the forward strand.
TGCTGCAGCTTCTGAGAGACTCCTCGGATGTCTCCAGGCCACCACCAGACTCCCTTTGCTGTGACTCAGTCTTGGACAACGATCAAAGGAAGCTCAGAAAGCTTCCAATTCCCCTCTGCAGGGCACCGAGCCAGAGGCACAATTAAAATGTGACTGCTCCAGGGGCTGCCCATCGGCTGCATCTAAACACAGAAGAGACTGGAGAGGGAAAGAAAAGCCTGGCAAACTCTCTGTGCTCCAGGGATGCAGCTAAAGGGCAGGAACACCCAGCACAGGTACCCCAGTGCCAAAAAACCCTAACACCGTCTTCAGAGCTGTCTGTGGAAGGTTAAAACCTGTACAAGTGTGGGGAAGGGAGAACCTGAGGGCTCACAGATGGTTCCTGGGTGAGGGGGAAGGGGCTGGAGAAAAGGAAAGTTTCGGGAAGCCTGGAGAATTGATGGAATGAAGATTGCAGAGAGGCAGGGGAAAGGCAGGGGAAAGGCAGGGGAAAGGCAGGGGAAAGGCAGGGGAAAGGCAGGGGAAAGGCAGGGGAAAGGCAGGGGGAAGGCAGGGGA